>CAXHLB010000204.1:0-29043 GCA_964017235.1 Sabellastarte sp. h YS-2021
CCACTAAAGTGAATTTGGGTGGTGTACTTTCTCAGAAACACATATCCAGCCCATAGTACAGATTCAGGGAGTGCAGGTAGCGAGGGTATCATAGAATGCCAGATCAGATCAAACCACCTCTTAAAGTTGGTCAATCTGGCTGAAATTTTCACAGGAAAGTCAGTTTATATCCTAGAATGAATTTTAGTTGGTCTCTCCTACTCGAGTTAGGAATTTCAGTTCCGGGGGGTGGGGCTGGTCTGCCTCCAACCCCCATGGGGGAGATATCAGATATATCATAATGTTGATAATTTGAAGCCCTTATTTAATTTCAGGCTTGTTTTAAAAATAAATGAGGACATTTTAGGCACATTTAGAGCATTACATGTCTGAACAGAAATTATTGGTGTCCAATATTGCTGTTAAATTGGTCAAAAATACATGTAAATCAGCCCAAACCTATACCAGATATTGGTCTGTAACCATGAAATTTGGCCAAAAAATCACCTGACACATGCTAAATCTGATTGCATAGGTTTTAGGATTACATCAGCTATACCAGTGGTGTCATCTGTGTGATATGGGCTCCAGGAAGCCGTGAATATAGCCTCTGGGGGCTGTATCAGGATGTGCTGGTATTTTCTCAATTAAGGCAAACCTAAGGCTGGAAACCACATTTTCTGCCACAGGAGTCGCCACTAAAGTGAATTTGGGTGGTGTACTTTCTCAGAAACACATATCCAGCCCATAGTACAGATTCAGGGAGTGCAGGTAGCGAGGGTATCATAGAATGCCAGATCAGATCAAACCACCTCTTAAAGTTGGTCAATCTGGCTGAAATTTTCACAGGAAAGTCAGTTTATATCCTAGAATGAATTTTAGTTGGTCTCTCCTACTCGAGGGCCACATTAGGAATTTCAGTTCCGGGGGTGGGGCTGGTCTGCCTCCAACCCCCATGGGGGAGATATCAGATATATCATAATGTTGATAATTTGAAGCCCTTATTTAATTTCAGGCTTGTTTTAAAAATAAATGAGGACATTTTAGGCACATTTAGAGCATTACATGTCTGAACAGAAATTATTGGTGTCCAATATTGCTGTTAAATTGGTCAAAAATACATGTAAATCAGCCCAAACCTATACCAGATATTGGTCTGTAACCATGAAATTTGGCCAAAAAATCACCTGACACATGCTAAATCTGATTGCATAGGTTTTAGGATTACATCAGCTATACCAGTGGTGTCATCTGTGTGATATGGGCTCCAGGAAGCCGTGAATATAGCCTCTGGGGGCTGTATCAGGATGTGCTGGTATTTTCTCAATTAAGGCAAACCTAAGGCTGGAAACCACATTTTCTGCCACAGGAGTCGCCACTAAAGTGAATTTGGGTGGTGTACTTTCTCAGAAACACATATCCAGCCCATAGTACAGATTCAGGGAGTGCAGGTAGCGAGGGTATCATAGAATGCCAGATCAGATCAAACCACCTCTTAAAGTTGGTCAATCTGGCTGAAATTTTCACAGGAAAGTCAGTTTATATCCTAGAATGAATTTTAGTTGGTCTCTCCTACTCGAGGGCCACATTAGGAATTTCAGTTCCGGGGGGTGGGGCTGGTCTGCCTCCAACCCCCATGGGGGAGATATCAGATATATCATAATGTTGATAATTTGAAGCCCTTATTTAATTTCAGGCTTGTTTTAAAAATAAATGAGGACATTTTAGGCACATTTAGAGCATTACATGTCTGAACAGAAATTATTGGTGTCCAATATTGCTGTTAAATTGGTCAAAAATACATGTAAATCAGCCCAAACCTATACCAGATATTGGTCTGTAACCATGAAATTTGGCCAAAAAATCACCTGACACATGCTAAATCTGATTGCATAGGTTTTAGGATTACATCAGCTATACCAGTGGTGTCATCTGTGTGATATGGGCTCCAGGAAGCCGTGAATATAGCCTCTGGGGGCTGTATCAGGATGTGCTGGTATTTTCTCAATTAAGGCAAACCTAAGGCTGGAAACCACATTTTCTGCCACAGGAGTCGCCACTAAAGTGAATTTGGGTGGTGTACTTTCTCAGAAACACATATCCAGCCCATAGTACAGATTCAGGGAGTGCAGGTAGCGAGGGTATCATAGAATGCCAGATCAGATCAAACCACCTCTTAAAGTTGGTCAATCTGGCTGAAATTTTCACAGGAAAGTCAGTTTATATCCTAGAATGAATTTTAGTTGGTCTCTCCTACTCGAGGGCCACATTAGGAATTTCAGTCCGGGGGGTGGGGCTGGTCTGCCTCCAACCCCCATGGGGGAGATATCAGATATATCATAATGTTGATAATTTGAAGCCCTTATTTAATTTCAGGCTTGTTTTAAAAATAAATGAGGACATTTTAGGCACATTTAGAGCATTACATGTCTGAACAGAAATTATTGGTGTCCAATATTGCTGTTAAATTGGTCAAAAATACATGTAAATCAGCCCAAACCTATACCAGATATTGGTCTGTAACCATGAAATTTGGCCAAAAAATCACCTGACACATGCTAAATCTGATTGCATAGGTTTTAGGATTACATCAGCTATACCAGTGGTGTCATCTGTGTGATATGGGCTCCAGGAAGCCGTGAATATAGCCTCTGGGGGCTGTATCAGGATGTGCTGGTATTTTCTCAATTAAGGCAAACCTAAGGCTGGAAACCACATTTTCTGCCACAGGAGTCGCCACTAAAGTGAATTTGGGTGGTGTACTTTCTCAGAAACACATATCCAGCCCATAGTACAGATTCAGGGAGTGCAGGTAGCGAGGGTATCATAGAATGCCAGATCAGATCAAACCACCTCTTAAAGTTGGTCAATCTGGCTGAAATTTTCACAGGAAAGTCAGTTTATATCCTAGAATGAATTTTAGTTGGTCTCTCCTACTCGAGGGCCACATTAGGAATTTCAGTTCCGGGGGGTGGGGCTGGTCTGCCTCCAACCCCCATGGGGGAGATATCAGATATATCATAATGTTGATAATTTGAAGCCCTTATTTAATTTCAGGCTTGTTTTAAAAATAAATGAGGACATTTTAGGCACATTTAGAGCATTACATGTCTGAACAGAAATTATTGGTGTCCAATATTGCTGTTAAGGTCAAAAATACATGTAAATCAGCCCAAACCTATACCAGATATTGGTCTGTAACCATGAAATTTGGCCAAAAAAATCACCTGACACATGCTAAATCTGATTGCATAGGTTTTAGGATTACATCAGCTATACCAGTGGTGTCATCTGTGTGATATGGGCTCCAGGAAGCCGTGAATATAGCCTCTGGGGGCTGTATCAGGATGTGCTGGTATTTTCTCAATTAAGGCAAACCTAAGGCTGGAAACCACATTTTCTGCCACAGGAGTCGCCACTAAAGTGAATTTGGGTGGTGTACTTTCTCAGAAACACATATCCAGCCCATAGTACAGATTCAGGGAGTGCAGGTAGCGAGGGTATCATAGAATGCCAGATCAGATCAAACCACCTCTTAAAGTTGGTCAATCTGGCTGAAATTTTCACAGGAAAGTCAGTTTATATCCTAGAATGAATTTTAGTTGGTCTCTCCTACTCGAGGGCCACATTAGGAATTTCAGTTCCGGGGGGTGGGGCTGGTCTGCCTCCAACCCCCATGGGGGAGATATCAGATATATCATAATGTTGATAATTTGAAGCCCTTATTTAATTTCAGGCTTGTTTTAAAAATAAATGAGGACATTTTAGGCACATTTAGAGCATTACATGTCTGAACAGAAATTATTGGTGTCCAATATTGCTGTTAAATTGGTCAAAAATACATGTAAATCAGCCCAAACCTATACCAGATATTGGTCTGTAACCATGAAATTTGGCCAAAAAATCACCTGACACATGCTAAATCTGATTGCATAGGTTTTAGGATTACATCAGCTATACCAGTGGTGTCATCTGTGTGATATGGGCTCCAGGAAGCCGTGAATATAGCCTCTGGGGGCTGTATCAGGATGTGCTGGTATTTTCTCAATTAAGGCAAACCTAAGGCTGGAAACCACATTTTCTGCCACAGGAGTCGCCACTAAAGTGAATTTGGGTGGTGTACTTTCTCAGAAACACATATCCAGCCCATAGTACAGATTCAGGGAGTGCAGGTAGCGAGGGTATCATAGAATGCCAGATCAGATCAAACCACCTCTTAAAGTTGGTCAATCTGGCTGAAATTTTCACAGGAAAGTCAGTTTATATCCTAGAATGAATTTTAGTTGGTCTCTCCTACTCGAGGGCCACATTAGGAATTTCAGTTCCGGGGGGTGGGGCTGGTCTGCCTCCAACCCCCATGGGGGAGATATCAGATATATCATAATGTTGATAATTTGAAGCCCTTATTTAATTTCAGGCTTGTTTTAAAAATAAATGAGGACATTTTAGGCACATTTAGAGCATTACATGTCTGAACAGAAATTATTGGTGTCCAATATTGCTGTTAAATTGGTCAAAAATACATGTAAATCAGCCCAAACCTATACCAGATATTGGTCTGTAACCATGAAATTTGGCCAAAAAATCACCTGACACATGCTAAATCTGATTGCATAGGTTTTAGGATTACATCAGCTATACCAGTGGTGTCATCTGTGTGATATGGGCTCCAGGAAGCCGTGAATATAGCCTCTGGGGGCTGTATCAGGATGTGCTGGTATTTTCTCAATTAAGGCAAACCTAAGGCTGGAAACCACATTTTCTGCCACAGGAGTCGCCACTAAAGTGAATTTGGGTGGTGTACTTTCTCAGAAACACATATCCAGCCCATAGTACAGATTCAGGGAGTGCAGGTAGCGAGGGTATCATAGAATGCCAGATCAGATCAAACCACCTCTTAAAGTTGGTCAATCTGGCTGAAATTTTCACAGGAAAGTCAGTTTATATCCTAGAATGAATTTTAGTTGGTCTCTCCTACTCGAGGGCCACATTAGGAATTTCAGTTCCGGGGGGTGGGGCTGGTCTGCCCTCCAACCCCCATGGGGGAGATATCAGATATATCATAATGTTGATAATTTGAAGCCCTTATTTAATTTCAGGCTTGTTTTAAAAATAAATGAGGACATTTTAGGCACATTTAGAGCATTACATGTCTGAACAGAAATTATTGGTGTCCAATATTGCTGTTAAATTGGTCAAAAATACATGTAAATCAGCCCAAACCTATACCAGATATTGGTCTGTAACCATGAAATTTGGCCAAAAAATCACCTGACACATGCTAAATCTGATTGCATAGGTTTTAGGATTACATCAGCTATACCAGTGGTGTCATCTGTGTGATATGGGCTCCAGGAAGCCGTGAATATAGCCTCTGGGGGCTGTATCAGGATGTGCTGGTATTTTCTCAATTAAGGCAAACCTAAGGCTGGAAACCACATTTTCTGCCACAGGAGTCGCCACTAAAGTGAATTTGGGTGGTGTACTTTCTCAGAAACACATATCCAGCCCATAGTACAGATTCAGGGAGTGCAGGTAGCGAGGGTATCATAGAATGCCAGATCAGATCAAACCACCTCTTAAAGTTGGTCAATCTGGCTGAAATTTTCACAGGAAAGTCAGTTTATATCCTAGAATGAATTTTAGTTGGTCTCTCCTACTCGAGGGCCACATTAGGAATTTCAGTTCCGGGGGGTGGGGCTGGTCTGCCTCCAACCCCCATGGGGGAGATATCAGATATATCATAATGTTGATAATTTGAAGCCCTTATTTAATTTCAGGCTTGTTTTAAAAATAAATGAGGACATTTTAGGCACATTTAGAGCATTACATGTCTGAACAGAAATTATTGGTGTCCAATATTGCTGTTAAATTGGTCAAAAATACATGTAAATCAGCCCAAACCTATACCAGATATTGGTCTGTAACCATGAAATTTGGCCAAAAAATCACCTGACACATGCTAAATCTGATTGCATAGGTTTTAGGATTACATCAGCTATACCAGTGGTGTCATCTGTGTGATATGGGCTCCAGGAAGCCGTGAATATAGCCTCTGGGGGCTGTATCAGGATGTGCTGGTATTTTCTCAATTAAGGCAAACCTAAGGCTGGAAACCACATTTTCTGCCACAGGAGTCGCCACTAAAGTGAATTTGGGTGGTGTACTTTCTCAGAAACACATATCCAGCCCATAGTACAGATTCAGGGAGTGCAGGTAGCGAGGGTATCATAGAATGCCAGATCAGATCAAACCACCTCTTAAAGTTGGTCAATCTGGCTGAAATTTTCACAGGAAAGTCAGTTTATATCCTAGAATGAATTTTAGTTGGTCTCTCCTACTCGAGGGCCACATTAGGAATTTCAGTTCCGGGGGGTGGGGCTGGTCTGCCTCCAACCCCCATGGGGGAGATATCAGATATATCATAATGTTGATAATTTGAAGCCCTTATTTAATTTCAGGCTTGTTTTAAAAATAAATGAGGACATTTTAGGCACATTTAGAGCATTACATGTCTGAACAGAAATTATTGGTGTCCAATATTGCTGTTAAATTGGTCAAAAATACATGTAAATCAGCCCAAACCTATACCAGATATTGGTCTGTAACCATGAAATTTGGCCAAAAAATCACCTGACACATGCTAAATCTGATTGCATAGGTTTTAGGATTACATCAGCTATACCAGTGGTGTCATCTGTGTGATATGGGCTCCAGGAAGCCGTGAATATAGCCTCTGGGGGCTGTATCAGGATGTGCTGGTATTTTCTCAATTAAGGCAAACCTAAGGCTGGAAACCACATTTTCTGCCACAGGAGTCGCCACTAAAGTGAATTTGGGTGGTGTACTTTCTCAGAAACACATATCCAGCCCATAGTACAGATTCAGGGAGTGCAGGTAGCGAGGGTATCATAGAATGCCAGATCAGATCAAACCACCTCTTAAAGTTGGTCAATCTGGCTGAAATTTTCACAGGAAAGTCAGTTTATATCCTAGAATGAATTTTAGTTGGTCTCTCCTACTCGAGGGCCACATTAGGAATTTCAGTTCCGGGGGGTGGGGCTGGTCTGCCTCCAACCCCCATGGGGGAGATATCAGATATATCATAATGTTGATAATTTGAAGCCCTTATTTAATTTCAGGCTTGTTTTAAAAATAAATGAGGACATTTTAGGCACATTTAGAGCATTACATGTCTGAACAGAAATTATTGGTGTCCAATATTGCTGTTAAATTGGTCAAAAATACATGTAAATCAGCCCAAACCTATACCAGATATTGGTCTGTAACCATGAAATTTGGCCAAAAAATCACCTGACACATGCTAAATCTGATTGCATAGGTTTTAGGATTACATCAGCTATACCAGTGGTGTCATCTGTGTGATATGGGCTCCAGGAAGCCGTGAATATAGCCTCTGGGGGCTGTATCAGGATGTGCTGGTATTTTCTCAATTAAGGCAAACCTAAGGCTGGAAACCACATTTTCTGCCACAGGAGTCGCCACTAAAGTGAATTTGGGTGGTGTACTTTCTCAGAAACACATATCCAGCCCATAGTACAGATTCAGGGAGTGCAGGTAGCGAGGGTATCATAGAATGCCAGATCAGATCAAACCACCTCTTAAAGTTGGTCAATCTGGCTGAAATTTTCACAGGAAAGTCAGTTTATATCCTAGAATGAATTTTAGTTGGTCTCTCCTACTCGAGGGCCACATTAGGAATTTCAGTTCCGGGGGGTGGGGCTGGTCTGCCTCCAACCCCCATGGGGGAGATATCAGATATATCATAATGTTGATAATTTGAAGCCCTTATTTAATTTCAGGCTTGTTTTAAAAATAAATGAGGACATTTTAGGCACATTTAGAGCATTACATGTCTGAACAGAAATTATTGGTGTCCAATATTGCTGTTAAATTGGTCAAAAATACATGTAAATCAGCCCAAACCTATACCAGATATTGGTCTGTAACCATGAAATTTGGCCAAAAAATCACCTGACACATGCTAAATCTGATTGCATAGGTTTTAGGATTACATCAGCTATACCAGTGGTGTCATCTGTGTGATATGGGCTCCAGGAAGCCGTGAATATAGCCTCTGGGGGCTGTATCAGGATGTGCTGGTATTTTCTCAATTAAGGCAAACCTAAGGCTGGAAACCACATTTTCTGCCACAGGAGTCGCCACTAAAGTGAATTTGGGTGGTGTACTTTCTCAGAAACACATATCCAGCCCATAGTACAGATTCAGGGAGTGCAGGTAGCGAGGGTATCATAGAATGCCAGATCAGATCAAACCACCTCTTAAAGTTGGTCAATCTGGCTGAAATTTTCACAGGAAAGTCAGTTTATATCCTAGAATGAATTTTAGTTGGTCTCTCCTACTCGAGGGCCACATTAGGAATTTCAGTTCCGGGGGGTGGGGCTGGTCTGCCTCCAACCCCCATGGGGGAGATATCAGATATATCATAATGTTGATAATTTGAAGCCCTTATTTAATTTCAGGCTTGTTTTAAAAATAAATGAGGACATTTTAGGCACATTTAGAGCATTACATGTCTGAACAGAAATTATTGGTGTCCAATATTGCTGTTAAATTGGTCAAAAATACATGTAAATCAGCCCAAACCTATACCAGATATTGGTCTGTAACCATGAAATTTGGCCAAAAAATCACCTGACACATGCTAAATCTGATTGCATAGGTTTTAGGATTACATCAGCTATACCAGTGGTGTCATCTGTGTGATATGGGCTCCAGGAAGCCGTGAATATAGCCTCTGGGGGCTGTATCAGGATGTGCTGGTATTTTCTCAATTAAGGCAAACCTAAGGCTGGAAACCACATTTTCTGCCACAGGAGTCGCCACTAAAGTGAAATTGGGTGGTGTACTTTCTCAGAAACACATATCCAGCCCATAGTACAGATTCAGGGAGTGCAGGTAGCGAGGGTATCATAGAATGCCAGATCAGATCAAACCACCTCTTAAAGTTGGTCAATCTGGCTGAAATTTTCACAGGAAAGTCAGTTTATATCCTAGAATGAATTTTAGTTGGTCTCTCCTACTCGAGGGCCACATTAGGAATTTCAGTTCCGGGGGGTGGGGCTGGTCTGCCTCCAACCCCCATGGGGGAGATATCAGATATATCATAATGTTGATAATTTGAAGCCCTTATTTAATTTCAGGCTTGTTTTAAAAATAAATGAGGACATTTTAGGCACATTTAGAGCATTACATGTCTGAACAGAAATTATTGGTGTCCAATATTGCTGTTAAATTGGTCAAAAATACATGTAAATCAGCCCAAACCTATACCAGATATTGGTCTGTAACCATGAAATTTGGCCAAAAAATCACCTGACACATGCTAAATCTGATTGCATAGGTTTTAGGATTACATCAGCTATACCAGTGGTGTCATCTGTGTGATATGGGCTCCAGGAAGCCGTGAATATAGCCTCTGGGGGCTGTATCAGGATGTGCTGGTATTTTCTCAATTAAGGCAAACCTAAGGCTGGAAACCACATTTTCTGCCACAGGAGTCGCCACTAAAGTGAATTTGGGTGGTGTACTTTCTCAGAAACACATATCCAGCCCATAGTACAGATTCAGGGAGTGCAGGTAGCGAGGGTATCATAGAATGCCAGATCAGATCAAACCACCTCTTAAAGTTGGTCAATCTGGCTGAAATTTTCACAGGAAAGTCAGTTTATATCCTAGAATGAATTTTAGTTGGTCTCTCCTACTCGAGGGCCACATTAGGAATTTCAGTTCCGGGGGGTGGGGCTGGTCTGCCTCCAACCCCCATGGGGGAGATATCAGATATATCATAATGTTGATAATTTGAAGCCCTTATTTAATTTCAGGCTTGTTTTAAAAATAAATGAGGACATTTTAGGCACATTTAGAGCATTACATGTCTGAACAGAAATTATTGGTGTCCAATATTGCTGTTAAATTGGTCAAAAATACATGTAAATCAGCCCAAACCTATACCAGATATTGGTCTGTAACCATGAAATTTGGCCAAAAAATCACCTGACACATGCTAAATCTGATTGCATAGGTTTTAGGATTACATCAGCTATACCAGTGGTGTCATCTGTGTGATATGGGCTCCAGGAAGCCGTGAATATAGCCTCTGGGGGCTGTATCAGGATGTGCTGGTATTTTCTCAATTAAGGCAAACCTAAGGCTGGAAACCACATTTTCTGCCACAGGAGTCGCCACTAAAGTGAATTTGGGTGGTGTACTTTCTCAGAAACACATATCCAGCCCATAGTACAGATTCAGGGAGTGCAGGTAGCGAGGGTATCATAGAATGCCAGATCAGATCAAACCACCTCTTAAAGTTGGTCAATCTGGCTGAAATTTTCACAGGAAAGTCAGTTTATATCCTAGAATGAATTTTAGTTGGTCTCTCCTACTCGAGGGCCACATTAGGAATTTCAGTTCCGGGGGGTGGGGCTGGTCTGCCTCCAACCCCCATGGGGGAGATATCAGATATATCATAATGTTGATAATTTGAAGCCCTTATTTAATTTCAGGCTTGTTTTAAAAATAAATGAGGACATTTTAGGCACATTTAGAGCATTACATGTCTGAACAGAAATTATTGGTGTCCAATATTGCTGTTAAATTGGTCAAAAATACATGTAAATCAGCCCAAACCTATACCAGATATTGGTCTGTAACCATGAAATTTGGCCAAAAAATCACCTGACACATGCTAAATCTGATTGCATAGGTTTTAGGATTACATCAGCTATACCAGTGGTGTCATCTGTGTGATATGGGCTCCAGGAAGCCGTGAATATAGCCTCTGGGGGCTGTATCAGGATGTGCTGGTATTTTCTCAATTAAGGCAAACCTAAGGCTGGAAACCACATTTTCTGCCACAGGAGTCGCCACTAAAGTGAATTTGGGTGGTGTACTTTCTCAGAAACACATATCCAGCCCATAGTACAGATTCAGGGAGTGCAGGTAGCGAGGGTATCATAGAATGCCAGATCAGATCAAACCACCTCTTAAAGTTGGTCAATCTGGCTGAAATTTTCACAGGAAAGTCAGTTTATATCCTAGAATGAATTTTAGTTGGTCTCTCCTACTCGAGGGCCACATTAGGAATTTCAGTTCCGGGGGGTGGGGCTGGTCTGCCTCCAACCCCCATGGGGGAGATATCAGATATATCATAATGTTGATAATTTGAAGCCCTTATTTAATTTCAGGCTTGTTTTAAAAATAAATGAGGACATTTTAGGCACATTTAGAGCATTACATGTCTGAACAGAAATTATTGGTGTCCAATATTGCTGTTAAATTGGTCAAAAATACATGTAAATCAGCCCAAACCTATACCAGATATTGGTCTGTAACCATGAAATTTGGCCAAAAAATCACCTGACACATGCTAAATCTGATTGCATAGGTTTTAGGATTACATCAGCTATACCAGTGGTGTCATCTGTGTGATATGGGCTCCAGGAAGCCGTGAATATAGCCTCTGGGGGCTGTATCAGGATGTGCTGGTATTTTCTCAATTAAGGCAAACCTAAGGCTGGAAACCACATTTTCTGCCACAGGAGTCGCCACTAAAGTGAAATTGGGTGGTGTACTTTCTCAGAAACACATATCCAGCCCATAGTACAGATTCAGGGAGTGCAGGTAGCGAGGGTATCATAGAATGCCAGATCAGATCAAACCACCTCTTAAAGTTGGTCAATCTGGCTGAAATTTTCACAGGAAAGTCAGTTTATATCCTAGAATGAATTTTAGTTGGTCTCTCCTACTCGAGGGCCACATTAGGAATTTCAGTTCCGGGGGGTGGGGCTGGTCTGCCTCCAACCCCCATGGGGGAGATATCAGATATATCATAATGTTGATAATTTGAAGCCCTTATTTAATTTCAGGCTTGTTTTAAAAATAAATGAGGACATTTTAGGCACATTTAGAGCATTACATGTCTGAACAGAAATTATTGGTGTCCAATATTGCTGTTAAATTGGTCAAAAATACATGTAAATCAGCCCAAACCTATACCAGATATTGGTCTGTAACCATGAAATTTGGCCAAAAAATCACCTGACACATGCTAAATCTGATTGCATAGGTTTTAGGATTACATCAGCTATACCAGTGGTGTCATCTGTGTGATATGGGCTCCAGGAAGCCGTGAATATAGCCTCTGGGGGCTGTATCAGGATGTGCTGGTATTTTCTCAATTAAGGCAAACCTAAGGCTGGAAACCACATTTTCTGCCACAGGAGTCGCCACTAAAGTGAATTTGGGTGGTGTACTTTCTCAGAAACACATATCCAGCCCATAGTACAGATTCAGGGAGTGCAGGTAGCGAGGGTATCATAGAATGCCAGATCAGATCAAACCACCTCTTAAAGTTGGTCAATCTGGCTGAAATTTTCACAGGAAAGTCAGTTTATATCCTAGAATGAATTTTAGTTGGTCTCTCCTACTCGAGGGCCACATTAGGAATTTCAGTTCCGGGGGGTGGGGCTGGTCTGCCTCCAACCCCCATGGGGGAGATATCAGATATATCATAATGTTGATAATTTGAAGCCCTTATTTAATTTCAGGCTTGTTTTAAAAATAAATGAGGACATTTTAGGCACATTTAGAGCATTACATGTCTGAACAGAAATTATTGGTGTCCAATATTGCTGTTAAATTGGTCAAAAATACATGTAAATCAGCCCAAACCTATACCAGATATTGGTCTGTAACCATGAAATTTGGCCAAAAAATCACCTGACACATGCTAAATCTGATTGCATAGGTTTTAGGATTACATCAGCTATACCAGTGGTGTCATCTGTGTGATATGGGCTCCAGGAAGCCGTGAATATAGCCTCTGGGGGCTGTATCAGGATGTGCTGGTATTTTCTCAATTAAGGCAAACCTAAGGCTGGAAACCACATTTTCTGCCACAGGAGTCGCCACTAAAGTGAATTTGGGTGGTGTACTTTCTCAGAAACACATATCCAGCCCATAGTACAGATTCAGGGAGTGCAGGTAGCGAGGGTATCATAGAATGCCAGATCAGATCAAACCACCTCTTAAAGTTGGTCAATCTGGCTGAAATTTTCACAGGAAAGTCAGTTTATATCCTAGAATGAATTTTAGTTGGTCTCTCCTACTCGAGGGCCACATTAGGAATTTCAGTTCCGGGGGGTGGGGCTGGTCTGCCTCCAACCCCCATGGGGGAGATATCAGATATATCATAATGTTGATAATTTGAAGCCCTTATTTAATTTCAGGCTTGTTTTAAAAATAAATGAGGACATTTTAGGCACATTTAGAGCATTACATGTCTGAACAGAAATTATTGGTGTCCAATATTGCTGTTAAATTGGTCAAAAATACATGTAAATCAGCCCAAACCTATACCAGATATTGGTCTGTAACCATGAAATTTGGCCAAAAAATCACCTGACACATGCTAAATCTGATTGCATAGGTTTTAGGATTACATCAGCTATACCAGTGGTGTCATCTGTGTGATATGGGCTCCAGGAAGCCGTGAATATAGCCTCTGGGGGCTGTATCAGGATGTGCTGGTATTTTCTCAATTAAGGCAAACCTAAGGCTGGAAACCACATTTTCTGCCACAGGAGTCGCCACTAAAGTGAAATTGGGTGGTGTACTTTCTCAGAAACACATATCCAGCCCATAGTACAGATTCAGGGAGTGCAGGTAGCGAGGGTATCATAGAATGCCAGATCAGATCAAACCACCTCTTAAAGTTGGTCAATCTGGCTGAAATTTTCACAGGAAAGTCAGTTTATATCCTAGAATGAATTTTAGTTGGTCTCTCCTACTCGAGGGCCACATTAGGAATTTCAGTTCCGGGGGGTGGGGCTGGTCTGCCTCCAACCCCCATGGGGGAGATATCAGATATATCATAATGTTGATAATTTGAAGCCCTTATTTAATTTCAGGCTTGTTTTAAAAATAAATGAGGACATTTTAGGCACATTTAGAGCATTACATGTCTGAACAGAAATTATTGGTGTCCAATATTGCTGTTAAATTGGTCAAAAATACATGTAAATCAGCCCAAACCTATACCAGATATTGGTCTGTAACCATGAAATTTGGCCAAAAAATCACCTGACACATGCTAAATCTGATTGCATAGGTTTTAGGATTACATCAGCTATACCAGTGGTGTCATCTGTGTGATATGGGCTCCAGGAAGCCGTGAATATAGCCTCTGGGGGCTGTATCAGGATGTGCTGGTATTTTCTCAATTAAGGCAAACCTAAGGCTGGAAACCACATTTTCTGCCACAGGAGTCGCCACTAAAGTGAATTTGGGTGGTGTACTTTCTCAGAAACACATATCCAGCCCATAGTACAGATTCAGGGAGTGCAGGTAGCGAGGGTATCATAGAATGCCAGATCAGATCAAACCACCTCTTAAAGTTGGTCAATCTGGCTGAAATTTTCACAGGAAAGTCAGTTTATATCCTAGAATGAATTTTAGTTGGTCTCTCCTACTCGAGGGCCACATTAGGAATTTCAGTTCCGGGGGGTGGGGCTGGTCTGCCTCCAACCCCCATGGGGGAGATATCAGATATATCATAATGTTGATAATTTGAAGCCCTTATTTAATTTCAGGCTTGTTTTAAAAATAAATGAGGACATTTTAGGCACATTTAGAGCATTACATGTCTGAACAGAAATTATTGGTGTCCAATATTGCTGTTAAATTGGTCAAAAATACATGTAAATCAGCCCAAACCTATACCAGATATTGGTCTGTAACCATGAAATTTGGCCAAAAAATCACCTGACACATGCTAAATCTGATTGCATAGGTTTTAGGATTACATCAGCTATACCAGTGGTGTCATCTGTGTGATATGGGCTCCAGGAAGCCGTGAATATAGCCTCTGGGGGCTGTATCAGGATGTGCTGGTATTTTCTCAATTAAGGCAAACCTAAGGCTGGAAACCACATTTTCTGCCACAGGAGTCGCCACTAAAGTGAATTTGGGTGGTGTACTTTCTCAGAAACACATATCCAGCCCATAGTACAGATTCAGGGAGTGCAGGTAGCGAGGGTATCATAGAATGCCAGATCAGATCAAACCACCTCTTAAAGTTGGTCAATCTGGCTGAAATTTTCACAGGAAAGTCAGTTTATATCCTAGAATGAATTTTAGTTGGTCTCTCCTACTCGAGGGCCACATTAGGAATTTCAGTTCCGGGGGGTGGGGCTGGTCTGCCTCCAACCCCCATGGGGGAGATATCAGATATATCATAATGTTGATAATTTGAAGCCCTTATTTAATTTCAGGCTTGTTTTAAAAATAAATGAGGACATTTTAGGCACATTTAGAGCATTACATGTCTGAACAGAAATTATTGGTGTCCAATATTGCTGTTAAATTGGTCAAAAATACATGTAAATCAGCCCAAACCTATACCAGATATTGGTCTGTAACCATGAAATTTGGCCAAAAAATCACCTGACACATGCTAAATCTGATTGCATAGGTTTTAGGATTACATCAGCTATACCAGTGGTGTCATCTGTGTGATATGGGCTCCAGGAAGCCGTGAATATAGCCTCTGGGGGCTGTATCAGGATGTGCTGGTATTTTCTCAATTAAGGCAAACCTAAGGCTGGAAACCACATTTTCTGCCACAGGAGTCGCCACTAAAGTGAATTTGGGTGGTGTACTTTCTCAGAAACACATATCCAGCCCATAGTACAGATTCAGGGAGTGCAGGTAGCGAGGGTATCATAGAATGCCAGATCAGATCAAACCACCTCTTAAAGTTGGTCAATCTGGCTGAAATTTTCACAGGAAAGTCAATTTATATCCTAGAATGAATTTTAGTTGGTCTCTCCTACTCGAGGGCCACATTAGGAATTTCAGTTCCGGGGGGTGGGGCTGGTCTGCCTCCAACCCCCATGGGGGAGATATCAGATATATCATAATGTTGATAATTTGAAGCCCTTATTTAATTTCAGGCTTGTTTTAAAAATAAATGAGGACATTTTAGGCACATTTAGAGCATTACATGTCTGAACAGAAATTATTGGTGTCCAATATTGCTGTTAAATTGGTCAAAAATACATGTAAATCAGCCCAAACCTATACCAGATATTGGTCTGTAACCATGAAATTTGGCCAAAAAATCACCTGACACATGCTAAATCTGATTGCATAGGTTTTAGGATTACATCAGCTATACCAGTGGTGTCATCTGTGTGATATGGGCTCCAGGAAGCCGTGAATATAGCCTCTGGGGGCTGTATCAGGATGTGCTGGTATTTTCTCAATTAAGGCAAACCTAAGGCTGGAAACCACATTTTCTGCCACAGGAGTCGCCACTAAAGTGAATTTGGGTGGTGTACTTTCTCAGAAACACATATCCAGCCCATAGTACAGATTCAGGGAGTGCAGGTAGCGAGGGTATCATAGAATGCCAGATCAGATCAAACCACCTCTTAAAGTTGGTCAATCTGGCTGAAATTTTCACAGGAAAGTCAGTTTATATCCTAGAATGAATTTTAGTTGGTCTCTCCTACTCGAGGGCCACATTAGGAATTTCAGTTCCGGGGGGTGGGGCTGGTCTGCCTCCAACCCCCATGGGGGAGATATCAGATATATCATAATGTTGATAATTTGAAGCCCTTATTTAATTTCAGGCTTGTTTTAAAAATAAATGAGGACATTTTAGGCACATTTAGAGCATTACATGTCTGAACAGAAATTATTGGTGTCCAATATTGCTGTTAAATTGGTCAAAAATACATGTAAATCAGCCCAAACCTATACCAGATATTGGTCTGTAACCATGAAATTTGGCCAAAAAATCACCTGACACATGCTAAATCTGATTGCATAGGTTTTAGGATTACATCAGCTATACCAGTGGTGTCATCTGTGTGATATGGGCTCCAGGAAGCCGTGAATATAGCCTCTGGGGGCTGTATCAGGATGTGCTGGTATTTTCTCAATTAAGGCAAACCTAAGGCTGGAAACCACATTTTCTGCCACAGGAGTCGCCACTAAAGTGAATTTGGGTGGTGTACTTTCTCAGAAACACATATCCAGCCCATAGTACAGATTCAGGGAGTGCAGGTAGCGAGGGTATCATAGAATGCCAGATCAGATCAAACCACCTCTTAAAGTTGGTCAATCTGGCTGAAATTTTCACAGGAAAGTCAGTTTATATCCTAGAATGAATTTTAGTTGGTCTCTCCTACTCGAGGGCCACATTAGGAATTTCAGTTCCGGGGGGTGGGGCTGGTCTGCCTCCAACCCCCATGGGGGAGATATCAGATATATCATAATCTTGATAATTTGAAGCCCTTATTTAATTTCAGGCTTGTTTTAAAAATAAATGAGGACATTTTAGGCACATTTAGAGCATTACATGTCTGAACAGAAATTATTGGTGTCCAATATTGCTGTTAAATTGGTCAAAAATACATGTAAATCAGCCCAAACCTATACCAGATATTGGTCTGTAACCATGAAATTTGGCCAAAAAATCACCTGACACATGCTAAATCTGATTGCATAGGTTTTAGGATTACATCAGCTATACCAGTGGTGTCATCTGTGTGATATGGGCTCCAGGAAGCCGTGAATATAGCCTCTGGGGGCTGTATCAGGATGTGCTGGTATTTTCTCAATTAAGGCAAACCTAAGGCTGGAAACCACATTTTCTGCCACAGGAGTCGCCACTAAATTGAAATTGGGTGGTGTACTTTCTCAGAAACACATATCCAGCCCATAGTACAGATTCAGGGAGTGCAGGTAGCGAGGGTATCATAGAATGCCAGATCAGATCAAACCACCTCTTAAAGTTGGTCAATCTGGCTGAAATTTTCACAGGAAAGTCAGTTTATATCCTAGAATGAATTTTAGTTGGTCTCTCCTACTCGAGGGCCACATTAGGAATTTCAGTTCCGGGGGGTGGGGCTGGTCTGCCTCCAACCCCCATGGGGGAGATATCAGATATATCATAATGTTGATAATTTGAAGCCCTTATTTAATTTCAGGCTTGTTTTAAAAATAAATGAGGACATTTTAGGCACATTTAGAGCATTACATGTCTGAACAGAAATTATTGGTGTCCAATATTGCTGTTAAATTGGTCAAAAATACATGTAAATCAGCCCAAACCTATACCAGATATTGGTCTGTAACCATGAAATTTGGCCAAAAAATCACCTGACACATGCTAAATCTGATTGCATAGGTTTTAGGATTACATCAGCTATACCAGTGGTGTCATCTGTGTGATATGGGCTCCAGGAAGCCGTGAATATAGCCTCTGGGGGCTGTATCAGGATGTGCTGGTATTTTCTCAATTAAGGCAAACCTAAGGCTGGAAACCACATTTTCTGCCACAGGAGTCGCCACTAAAGTGAAATTGGGTGGTGTACTTTCTCAGAAACACATATCCAGCCCATAGTACAGATTCAGGGAGTGCAGGTAGCGAGGGTATCATAGAATGCCAGATCAGATCAAACCACCTCTTAAAGTTGGTCAATCTGGCTGAAATTTTCACAGGAAAGTCAGTTTATATCCTAGAATGAATTTTAGTTGGTCTCTCCTACTCGAGGGCCACATTAGGAATTTCAGTTCCGGGGGGTGGGGCTGGTCTGCCTCCAACCCCCATGGGGGAGATATCAGATATATCATAATGTTGATAATTTGAAGCCCTTATTTAATTTCAGGCTTGTTTTAAAAATAAATGAGGACATTTTAGGCACATTTAGAGCATTACATGTCTGAACAGAAATTATTGGTGTCCAATATTGCTGTTAAATTGGTCAAAAATACATGTAAATCAGCCCAAACCTATACCAGATATTGGTCTGTAACCATGAAATTTGGCCAAAAAATCACCTGACACATGCTAAATCTGATTGCATAGGTTTTAGGATTACATCAGCTATACCAGTGGTGTCATCTGTGTGATATGGGCTCCAGGAAGCCGTGAATATAGCCTCTGGGGGCTGTATCAGGATGTGCTGGTATTTTCTCAATTAAGGCAAACCTAAGGCTGGAAACCACATTTTCTGCCACAGGAGTCGCCACTAAAGTGAATTTGGGTGGTGTACTTTCTCAGAAACACATATCCAGCCCATAGTACAGATTCAGGGAGTGCAGGTAGCGAGGGTATCATAGAATGCCAGATCAGATCAAACCACCTCTTAAAGTTGGTCAATCTGGCTGAAATTTTCACAGGAAAGTCAGTTTATATCCTAGAATGAATTTTAGTTGGTCTCTCCTACTCGAGGGCCACATTAGGAATTTCAGTTCCGGGGGGTGGGGCTGGTCTGCCTCCAACCCCCATGGGGGAGATATCAGATATATCATAATGTTGATAATTTGAAGCCCTTATTTAATTTCAGGCTTGTTTTAAAAATAAATGAGGACATTTTAGGCACATTTAGAGCATTACATGTCTGAACAGAAATTATTGGTGTCCAATATTGCTGTTAAATTGGTCAAAAATACATGTAAATCAGCCCAAACCTATACCAGATATTGGTCTGTAACCATGAAATTTGGCCAAAAAATCACCTGACACATGCTAAATCTGATTGCATAGGTTTTAGGATTACATCAGCTATACCAGTGGTGTCATCTGTGTGATATGGGCTCCAGGAAGCCGTGAATATAGCCTCTGGGGGCTGTATCAGGATGTGCTGGTATTTTCTCAATTAAGGCAAACCTAAGGCTGGAAACCACATTTTCTGCCACAGGAGTCGCCACTAAAGTGAATTTGGGTGGTGTACTTTCTCAGAAACACATATCCAGCCCATAGTACAGATTCAGGGAGTGCAGGTAGCGAGGGTATCATAGAATGCCAGATCAGATCAAACCACCTCTTAAAGTTGGTCAATCTGGCTGAAATTTTCACAGGAAAGTCAGTTTATATCCTAGAATGAATTTTAGTTGGTCTCTCCTACTCGAGGGCCACATTAGGAATTTCAGTTCCGGGGGGTGGGGCTGGTCTGCCTCCAACCCCCATGGGGGAGATATCAGATATATCATAATGTTGATAATTTGAAGCCCTTATTTAATTTCAGGCTTGTTTTAAAAATAAATGAGGACATTTTAGGCACATTTAGAGCATTACATGTCTGAACAGAAATTATTGGTGTCCAATATTGCTGTTAAATTGGTCAAAAATACATGTAAATCAGCCCAAACCTATACCAGATATTGGTCTGTAACCATGAAATTTGGCCAAAAAATCACCTGACACATGCTAAATCTGATTGCATAGGTTTTAGGATTACATCAGCTATACCAGTGGTGTCATCTGTGTGATATGGGCTCCAGGAAGCCGTGAATATAGCCTCTGGGGGCTGTATCAGGATGTGCTGGTATTTTCTCAATTAAGGCAAACCTAAGGCTGGAAACCACATTTTCTGCCACAGGAGTCGCCACTAAAGTGAATTTGGGTGGTGTACTTTCTCAGAAACACATATCCAGCCCATAGTACAGATTCAGGGAGTGCAGGTAGCGAGGGTATCATAGAATGCCAGATCAGATCAAACCACCTCTTAAAGTTGGTCAATCTGGCTGAAATTTTCACAGGAAAGTCAGTTTATATCCTAGAATGAATTTTAGTTGGTCTCTCCTACTCGAGGGCCACATTAGGAATTTCAGTTCCGGGGGGTGGGGCTGGTCTGCCTCCAACCCCCATGGGGGAGATATCAGATATATCATAATGTTGATAATTTGAAGCCCTTATTTAATTTCAGGCTTGTTTTAAAAATAAATGAGGACATTTTAGGCACATTTAGAGCATTACATGTCTGAACAGAAATTATTGGTGTCCAATATTGCTGTTAAATTGGTCAAAAATACATGTAAATCAGCCCAAACCTATACCAGATATTGGTCTGTAACCATGAAATTTGGCCAAAAAATCACCTGACACATGCTAAATCTGATTGCATAGGTTTTAGGATTACATCAGCTATACCAGTGGTGTCATCTGTGTGATATGGGCTCCAGGAAGCCGTGAATATAGCCTCTGGGGGCTGTATCAGGATGTGCTGGTATTTTCTCAATTAAGGCAAACCTAAGGCTGGAAACCACATTTTCTGCCACAGGAGTCGCCACTAAAGTGAATTTGGGTGGTGTACTTTCTCAGAAACACATATCCAGCCCATAGTACAGATTCAGGGAGTGCAGGTAGCGAGGGTATCATAGAATGCCAGATCAGATCAAACCACCTCTTAAAGTTGGTCAATCTGGCTGAAATTTTCACAGGAAAGTCAGTTTATATCCTAGAATGAATTTTAGTTGGTCTCTCCTACTCGAGGGCCACATTAGGAATTTCAGTTCCGGGGGGTGGGGCTGGTCTGCCTCCAACCCCCATGGGGGAGATATCAGATATATCATAATGTTGATAATTTGAAGCCCTTATTTAATTTCAGGCTTGTTTTAAAAATAAATGAGGACATTTTAGGCACATTTAGAGCATTACATGTCTGAACAGAAATTATTGGTGTCCAATATTGCTGTTAAATTGGTCAAAAATACATGTAAATCAGCCCAAACCTATACCAGATATTGGTCTGTAACCATGAAATTTGGCCAAAAAATCACCTGACACATGCTAAATCTGATTGCATAGGTTTTAGGATTACATCAGCTATACCAGTGGTGTCATCTGTGTGATATGGGCTCCAGGAAGCCGTGAATATAGCCTCTGGGGGCTGTATCAGGATGTGCTGGTATTTTCTCAATTAAGGCAAACCTAAGGCTGGAAACCACATTTTCTGCCACAGGAGTCGCCACTAAAGTGAATTTGGGTGGTGTACTTTCTCAGAAACACATATCCAGCCCATAGTACAGATTCAGGGAGTGCAGGTAGCGAGGGTATCATAGAATGCCAGATCAGATCAAACCACCTCTTAAAGTTGGTCAATCTGGCTGAAATTTTCACAGGAAAGTCAGTTTATATCCTAGAATGAATTTTAGTTGGTCTCTCCTACTCGAGGGCCACATTAGGAATTTCAGTTCCGGGGGGTGGGGCTGGTCTGCCTCCAACCCCCATGGGGGAGATATCAGATATATCATAATGTTGATAATTTGAAGCCCTTATTTAATTTCAGGCTTGTTTTAAAAATAAATGAGGACATTTTAGGCACATTTAGAGCATTACATGTCTGAACAGAAATTATTGGTGTCCAATATTGCTGTTAAATTGGTCAAAAATACATGTAAATCAGCCCAAACCTATACCAGATATTGGTCTGTAACCATGAAATTTGGCCAAAAAATCACCTGACACATGCTAAATCTGATTGCATAGGTTTTAGGATTACATCAGCTATACCAGTGGTGTCATCTGTGTGATATGGGCTCCAGGAAGCCGTGAATATAGCCTCTGGGGGCTGTATCAGGATGTGCTGGTATTTTCTCAATTAAGGCAAACCTAAGGCTGGAAACCACATTTTCTGCCACAGGAGTCGCCACTAAAGTGAATTTGGGTGGTGTACTTTCTCAGAAACACATATCCAGCCCATAGTACAGATTCAGGGAGTGCAGGTAGCGAGGGTATCATAGAATGCCAGATCAGATCAAACCACCTCTTAAAGTTGGTCAATCTGGCTGAAATTTTCACAGGAAAGTCAGTTTATATCCTAGAATGAATTTTAGTTGGTCTCTCCTACTCGAGGGCCACATTAGGAATTTCAGTTCCGGGGGGTGGGGCTGGTCTGCCTCCAACCCCCATGGGGGAGATATCAGATATATCATAATGTTGATAATTTGAAGCCCTTATTTAATTTCAGGCTTGTTTTAAAAATAAATGAGGACATTTTAGGCACATTTAGAGCATTACATGTCTGAACAGAAATTATTGGTGTCCAATATTGCTGTTAAATTGGTCAAAAATACATGTAAATCAGCCCAAACCTATACCAGATATTGGTCTGTAACCATGAAATTTGGCCAAAAAATCACCTGACACATGCTAAATCTGATTGCATAGGTTTTAGGATTACATCAGCTATACCAGTGGTGTCATCTGTGTGATATGGGCTCCAGGAAGCCGTGAATATAGCCTCTGGGGGCTGTATCAGGATGTGCTGGTATTTTCTCAATTAAGGCAAACCTAAGGCTGGAAACCACATTTTCTGCCACAGGAGTCGCCACTAAAGTGAATTTGGGTGGTGTACTTTCTCAGAAACACATATCCAGCCCATAGTACAGATTCAGGGAGTGCAGGTAGCGAGGGTATCATAGAATGCCAGATCAGATCAAACCACCTCTTAAAGTTGGTCAATCTGGCTGAAATTTTCACAGGAAAGTCAGTTTATATCCTAGAATGAATTTTAGTTGGTCTCTCCTACTCGAGGGCCACATTAGGAATTTCAGTTCCGGGGGGTGGGGCTGGTCTGCCTCCAACCCCCATGGGGGAGATATCAGATATATCATAATGTTGATAATTTGAAGCCCTTATTTAATTTCAGGCTTGTTTTAAAAATAAATGAGGACATTTTAGGCACATTTAGAGCATTACATGTCTGAACAGAAATTATTGGTGTCCAATATTGCTGTTAAATTGGTCAAAAATACATGTAAATCAGCCCAAACCTATACCAGATATTGGTCTGTAACCATGAAATTTGGCCAAAAAATCACCTGACACATGCTAAATCTGATTGCATAGGTTTTAGGATTACATCAGCTATACCAGTGGTGTCATCTGTGTGATATGGGCTCCAGGAAGCCGTGAATATAGCCTCTGGGGGCTGTATCAGGATGTGCTGGTATTTTCTCAATTAAGGCAAACCTAAGGCTGGAAACCACATTTTCTGCCACAGGAGTCGCCACTAAAGTGAATTTGGGTGGTGTACTTTCTCAGAAACACATATCCAGCCCATAGTACAGATTCAGGGAGTGCAGGTAGCGAGGGTATCATAGAATGCCAGATCAGATCAAACCACCTCTTAAAGTTGGTCAATCTGGCTGAAATTTTCACAGGAAAGTCAGTTTATATCCTAGAATGAATTTTAGTTGGTCTCTCCTACTCGAGGGCCACATTAGGAATTTCAGTTCCGGGGGGTGGGGCTGGTCTGCCTCCAACCCCCATGGGGGAGATATCAGATATATCATAATGTTGATAATTTGAAGCCCTTATTTAATTTCAGGCTTGTTTTAAAAATAAATGAGGACATTTTAGGCACATTTAGAGCATTACATGTCTGAACAGAAATTATTGGTGTCCAATATTGCTGTTAAATTGGTCAAAAATACATGTAAATCAGCCCAAACCTATACCAGATATTGGTCTGTAACCATGAAATTTGGCCAAAAAATCACCTGACACATGCTAAATCTGATTGCATAGGTTTTAGGATTACATCAGCTATACCAGTGGTGTCATCTGTGTGATATGGGCTCCAGGAAGCCGTGAATATAGCCTCTGGGGGCTGTATCAGGATGTGCTGGTATTTTCTCAATTAAGGCAAACCTAAGGCTGGAAACCACATTTTCTGCCACAGGAGTCGCCACTAAAGTGAATTTGGGTGGTGTACTTTCTCAGAAACACATATCCAGCCCATAGTACAGATTCAGGGAGTGCAGGTAGCGAGGGTATCATAGAATGCCAGATCAGATCAAACCACCTCTTAAAGTTGGTCAATCTGGCTGAAATTTTCACAGGAAAGTCAGTTTATATCCTAGAATGAATTTTAGTTGGTCTCTCCTACTCGAGGGCCACATTAGGAATTTCAGTTCCGGGGGGTGGGGCTGGTCTGCCTCCAACCCCCATGGGGGAGATATCAGATATATCATAATGTTGATAATTTGAAGCCCTTATTTAATTTCAGGCTTGTTTTAAAAATAAATGAGGACATTTTAGGCACATTTAGAGCATTACATGTCTGAACAGAAATTATTGGTGTCCAATATTGCTGTTAAATTGGTCAAAAATACATGTAAATCAGCCCAAACCTATACCAGATATTGGTCTGTAACCATGAAATTTGGCCAAAAAATCACCTGACACATGCTAAATCTGATTGCATAGGTTTTAGGATTACATCAGCTATACCAGTGGTGTCATCTGTGTGATATGGGCTCCAGGAAGCCGTGAATATAGCCTCTGGGGGCTGTATCAGGATGTGCTGGTATTTTCTCAATTAAGGCAAACCTAAGGCTGGAAACCACATTTTCTGCCACAGGAGTCGCCACTAAAGTGAATTTGGGTGGTGTACTTTCTCAGAAACACATATCCAGCCCATAGTACAGATTCAGGGAGTGCAGGTAGCGAGGGTATCATAGAATGCCAGATCAGATCAAACCACCTCTTAAAGTTGGTCAATCTGGCTGAAATTTTCACAGGAAAGTCAGTTTATATCCTAGAATGAATTTTAGTTGGTCTCTCCTACTCGAGGGCCACATTAGGAATTTCAGTTCCGGGGGGTGGGGCTGGTCTGCCTCCAACCCCCATGGGGGAGATATCAGATATATCATAATGTTGATAATTTGAAGCCCTTATTTAATTTCAGGCTTGTTTTAAAAATAAATGAGGACATTTTAGGCACATTTAGAGCATTACATGTCTGAACAGAAATTATTGGTGTCCAATATTGCTGTTAAATTGGTCAAAAATACATGTAAATCAGCCCAAACCTATACCAGATATTGGTCTGTAACCATGAAATTTGGCCAAAAAAATCACCTGACACATGCTAAATCTGATTGCATAGGTTTTAGGATTACATCAGCTATACCAGTGGTGTCATCTGTGTGATATGGGCTCCAGGAAGCCGTGAATATAGCCTCTGGGGGCTGTATCAGGATGTGCTGGTATTTTCTCAATTAAGGCAAACCTAAGGCTGGAAACCACATTTTCTGCCACAGGAGTCGCCACTAAAGTGAATTTGGGTGGTGTACTTTCTCAGAAACACATATCCAGCCCATAGTACAGATTCAGGGAGTGCAGGTAGCGAGGGTATCATAGAATGCCAGATCAGATCAAACCACCTCTTAAAGTTGGTCAATCTGGCTGAAATTTTCACAGGAAAGTCAGTTTATATCCTAGAATGAATTTTAGTTGGTCTCTCCTACTCGAGGGCCACATTAGGAATTTCAGTTCCGGGGGGTGGGGCTGGTCTGCCTCCAACCCCCATGGGGGAGATATCAGATATATCATAATGTTGATAATTTGAAGCCCTTATTTAATTTCAGGCTTGTTTTAAAAATAAATGAGGACATTTTAGGCACATTTAGAGCATTACATGTCTGAACAGAAATTATTGGTGTCCAATATTGCTGTTAAATTGGTCAAAAATACATGTAAATCAGCCCAAACCTATACCAGATATTGGTCTGTAACCATGAAATTTGGCCAAAAAATCACCTGACACATGCTAAATCTGATTGCATAGGTTTTAGGATTACATCAGCTATACCAGTGGTGTCATCTGTGTGATATGGGCTCCAGGAAGCCGTGAATATAGCCTCTGGGGGCTGTATCAGGATGTGCTGGTATTTTCTCAATTAAGGCAAACCTAAGGCTGGAAACCACATTTTCTGCCACAGGAGTCGCCACTAAAGTGAATTTGGGTGGTGTACTTTCTCAGAAACACATATCCAGCCCATAGTACAGATTCAGGGAGTGCAGGTAGCGAGGGTATCATAGAATGCCAGATCAGATCAAACCACCTCTTAAAGTTGGTCAATCTGGCTGAAATTTTCACAGGAAAGTCAGTTTATATCCTAGAATGAATTTTAGTTGGTCTCTCCTACTCGAGGGCCACATTAGGAATTTCAGTTCCGGGGGGTGGGGCTGGTCTGCCTCCAACCCCCATGGGGGAGATATCAGATATATCATAATGTTGATAATTTGAAGCCCTTATTTAATTTCAGGCTTGTTTTAAAAATAAATGAGGACATTTTAGGCACATTTAGAGCATTACATGTCTGAACAGAAATTATTGGTGTCCAATATTGCTGTTAAATTGGTCAAAAATACATGTAAATCAGCCCAAACCTATACCAGATATTGGTCTGTAACCATGAAATTTGGCCAAAAAATCACCTGACACATGCTAAATCTGATTGCATAGGTTTTAGGATTACATCAGCTATACCAGTGGTGTCATCTGTGTGATATGGGCTCCAGGAAGCCGTGAATATAGCCTCTGGGGGCTGTATCAGGATGTGCTGGTATTTTCTCAATTAAGGCAAACCTAAGGCTGGAAACCACATTTTCTGCCACAGGAGTCGCCACTAAAGTGAATTTGGGTGGTGTACTTTCTCAGAAACACATATCCAGCCCATAGTACAGATTCAGGGAGTGCAGGTAGCGAGGGTATCATAGAATGCCAGATCAGATCAAACCACCTCTTAAAGTTGGTCAATCTGGCTGAAATTTTCACAGGAAAGTCAGTTTATATCCTAGAATGAATTTTAGTTGGTCTCTCCTACTCGAGGGCCACATTAGGAATTTCAGTTCCGGGGGGTGGGGCTGGTCTGCCTCCAACCCCCATGGGGGAGATATCAGATATATCATAATGTTGATAATTTGAAGCCCTTATTTAATTTCAGGCTTGTTTTAAAAATAAATGAGGACATTTTAGGCACATTTAGAGCATTACATGTCTGAACAGAAATTATTGGTGTCCAATATTGCTGTTAAATTGGTCAAAAATACATGTAAATCAGCCCAAACCTATACCAGATATTGGTCTGTAACCATGAAATTTGGCCAAAAAATCACCTGACACATGCTAAATCTGATTGCATAGGTTTTAGGATTACATCAGCTATACCAGTGGTGTCATCTGTGTGATATGGGCTCCAGGAAGCCGTGAATATAGCCTCTGGGGGCTGTATCAGGATGTGCTGGTATTTTCTCAATTAAGGCAAACCTAAGGCTGGAAACCACATTTTCTGCCACAGGAGTCGCCACTAAAGTGAATTTGGGTGGTGTACTTTCTCAGAAACACATATCCAGCCCATAGTACAGATTCAGGGAGTGCAGGTAGCGAGGGTATCATAGAATGCCAGATCAGATCAAACCACCTCTTAAAGTTGGTCAATCTGGCTGAAATTTTCACAGGAAAGTCAGTTTATATCCTAGAATGAATTTTAGTTGGTCTCTCCTACTCGAGGGCCACATTAGGAATTTCAGTTCCGGGGGGTGGGGCTGGTCTGCCTCCAACCCCCATGGGGGAGATATCAGATATATCATAATGTTGATAATTTGAAGCCCTTATTTAATTTCAGGCTTGTTTTAAAAATAAATGAGGACATTTTAGGCACATTTAGAGCATTACATGTCTGAACAGAAATTATTGGTGTCCAATATTGCTGTTAAATTGGTCAAAAATACATGTAAATCAGCCCAAACCTATACCAGATATTGGTCTGTAACCATGAAATTTGGCCAAAAAATCACCTGACACATGCTAAATCTGATTGCATAGGTTTTAGGATTACATCAGCTATACCAGTGGTGTCATCTGTGTGATATGGGCTCCAGGAAGCCGTGAATATAGCCTCTGGGGGCTGTATCAGGATGTGCTGGTATTTTCTCAATTAAGGCAAACCTAAGGCTGGAAACCACATTTTCTGCCACAGGAGTCGCCACTAAAGTGAATTTGGGTGGTGTACTTTCTCAGAAACACATATCCAGCCCATAGTACAGATTCAGGGAGTGCAGGTAGCGAGGGTATCATAGAATGCCAGATCAGATCAAACCACCTCTTAAAGTTGGTCAATCTGGCTGAAATTTTCACAGGAAAGTCAGTTTATATCCTAGAATGAATTTTAGTTGGTCTCTCCTACTCGAGGGCCACATTAGGAATTTCAGTTCCGGGGGGTGGGGCTGGTCTGCCTCCAACCCCCATGGGGGAGATATCAGATATATCATAATGTTGATAATTTGAAGCCCTTATTTAATTTCAGGCTTGTTTTAAAAATAAATGAGGACATTTTAGGCACATTTAGAGCATTACATGTCTGAACAGAAATTATTGGTGTCCAATATTGCTGTTAAATTGGTCAAAAATACATGTAAATCAGCCCAAACCTATA
>CAXHLB010000205.1:0-16585 GCA_964017235.1 Sabellastarte sp. h YS-2021
GGGTTTTATGCAGTTAGACTACCCCATCGCAGGTTACAGAGCAATGTGACCTAGATTAACCCAATTCGAAGGTGTCAAAGCTACTCCATCTTTATTGGTAATTTTTACTCAGTGTTTGGACCAAATTGCAGCATAATATCTCAATATTTGGCTTAGTTATGGTGGAAACATGACCCACTGTATACATGAATTACTGCAACCAGTATATTTCATCCCAAGTCGCAGAATCTCCCTGCAGCGGATTTACTGCTAGCTGTAAGTCCCAAAGCTGTTGCATATTTATTGGTGCCACCCCCTCAGTCTTTGGCCCAAATTGCAGCATTACATCCCAATATTTGGCTTAGCCCTGCTGCCAAAATGGCGTCCCAGGTATATGGGTTTTATGCAGTTAGACTACCCCATCGCAGGTTACAGAGCAATGTGACCTAGATTAACCCAATTCGAAGGTGTCAAAGCTACTCCATCTTTATTGGTAATTTTTACTCAGTGTTTGGACCAAATTGCAGCATAATATCTCAATATTTGGCTTAGTTATGGTGGAAACATGACCCACTGTATACATGAATTACTGCAACCAGTATATTTCATCCCAAGTCGCAGAATCTCCCTGCAGCGGATTTACTGCTAGCTGTAAGTCCCAAAGCTGTTGCATATTTATTGGTGCCACCCCCTCAGTCTTTGGCCCAAATTGCAGCATTACATCCCAATATTTGGCTTAGCCCTGCTGCCAAAATGGCGTCCCAGGTATATGGGTTTTATGCAGTTAGACTACCCCATCGCAGGTTACAGAGCAATGTGACCTAGATTAACCCAATTCGAAGGTGTCAAAGCTACTCCATCTTTATTGGTAATTTTTACTCAGTGTTTGGACCAAATTGCAGCATAATATCTCAATATTTGGCTTAGTTATGGTGGAAACATGACCCACTGTATACATGAATTACTGCAACCAGTATATTTCATCCCAAGTCGCAGAATCTCCCTGCAGCGGATTTACTGCTAGCTGTAAGTCCCAAAGCTGTTGCATATTTATTGGTGCCACCCCCTCAGTCTTTGGCCCAAATTGCAGCATTACATCCCAATATTTGGCTTAGCCCTGCTGCCAAAATGGCGTCCCAGGTATATGGGTTTTATGCAGTTAGACTACCCCATCGCAGGTTACAGAGCAATGTGACCTAGATTAACCCAATTCGAAGGTGTCAAAGCTACTCCATCTTTATTGGTAATTTTTACTCAGTGTTTGGACCAAATTGCAGCATAATATCTCAATATTTGGCTTAGTTATGGTGGAAACATGACCCACTGTATACATGAATTACTGCAACCAGTATATTTCATCCCAAGTCGCAGAATCTCCCTGCAGCGGATTTACTGCTAGCTGTAAGTCCCAAAGCTGTTGCATATTTATTGGTGCCACCCCCTCAGTCTTTGGCCCAAATTGCAGCATTACATCCCAATATTTGGCTTAGCCCTGCTGCCAAAATGGCGTCCCAGGTATATGGGTTTTATGCAGTTAGACTACCCCATCGCAGGTTACAGAGCAATGTGACCTAGATTAACCCAATTCGAAGGTGTCAAAGCTACTCCATCTTTATTGGTAATTTTTACTCAGTGTTTGGACCAAATTGCAGCATAATATCTCAATATTTGGCTTAGTTATGGTGGAAACATGACCCACTGTATACATGAATTACTGCAACCAGTATATTTCATCCCAAGTCGCAGAATCTCCCTGCAGCGGATTTACTGCTAGCTGTAAGTCCCAAAGCTGTTGCATATTTATTGGTGCCACCCCCTCAGTCTTTGGCCCAAATTGCAGCATTACATCCCAATATTTGGCTTAGCCCTGCTGCCAAAATGGCGTCCCAGGTATATGGGTTTTATGCAGTTAGACTACCCCATCGCAGGTTACAGAGCAATGTGACCTAGATTAACCCAATTCGAAGGTGTCAAAGCTACTCCATCTTTATTGGTAATTTTTACTCAGTGTTTGGACCAAATTGCAGCATAATATCTCAATATTTGGCTTAGTTATGGTGGAAACATGACCCACTGTATACATGAATTACTGCAACCAGTATATTTCATCCCAAGTCGCAGAATCTCCCTGCAGCGGATTTACTGCTAGCTGTAAGTCCCAAAGCTGTTGCATATTTATTGGTGCCACCCCCTCAGTCTTTGGCCCAAATTGCAGCATTACATCCCAATATTTGGCTTAGCCCTGCTGCCAAAATGGCGTCCCAGGTATATGGGTTTTATGCAGTTAGACTACCCCATCGCAGGTTACAGAGCAATGTGACCTAGATTAACCCAATTCGAAGGTGTCAAAGCTACTCCATCTTTATTGGTAATTTTTACTCAGTGTTTGGACCAAATTGCAGCATAATATCTCAATATTTGGCTTAGTTATGGTGGAAACATGACCCACTGTATACATGAATTACTGCAACCAGTATATTTCATCCCAAGTCGCAGAATCTCCCTGCAGCGGATTTACTGCTAGCTGTAAGTCCCAAAGCTGTTGCATATTTATTGGTGCCACCCCCTCAGTCTTTGGCCCAAATTGCAGCATTACATCCCAATATTTGGCTTAGCCCTGCTGCCAAAATGGCGTCCCAGGTATATGGGTTTTATGCAGTTAGACTACCCCATCGCAGGTTACAGAGCAATGTGACCTAGATTAACCCAATTCGAAGGTGTCAAAGCTACTCCATCTTTATTGGTAATTTTTACTCAGTGTTTGGACCAAATTGCAGCATAATATCTCAATATTTGGCTTAGTTATGGTGGAAACATGACCCACTGTATACATGAATTACTGCAACCAGTATATTTCATCCCAAGTCGCAGAATCTCCCTGCAGCGGATTTACTGCTAGCTGTAAGTCCCAAAGCTGTTGCATATTTATTGGTGCCACCCCCTCAGTCTTTGGCCCAAATTGCAGCATTACATCCCAATATTTGGCTTAGCCCTGCTGCCAAAATGGCGTCCCAGGTATATGGGTTTTATGCAGTTAGACTACCCCATCGCAGGTTACAGAGCAATGTGACCTAGATTAACCCAATTCGAAGGTGTCAAAGCTACTCCATCTTTATTGGTAATTTTTACTCAGTGTTTGGACCAAATTGCAGCATAATATCTCAATATTTGGCTTAGTTATGGTGGAAACATGACCCACTGTATACATGAATTACTGCAACCAGTATATTTCATCCCAAGTCGCAGAATCTCCCTGCAGCGGATTTACTGCTAGCTGTAAGTCCCAAAGCTGTTGCATATTTATTGGTGCCACCCCCTCAGTCTTTGGCCCAAATTGCAGCATTACATCCCAATATTTGGCTTAGCCCTGCTGCCAAAATGGCGTCCCAGGTATATGGGTTTTATGCAGTTAGACTACCCCATCGCAGGTTACAGAGCAATGTGACCTAGATTAACCCAATTCGAAGGTGTCAAAGCTACTCCATCTTTATTGGTAATTTTTACTCAGTGTTTGGACCAAATTGCAGCATAATATCTCAATATTTGGCTTAGTTATGGTGGAAACATGACCCACTGTATACATGAATTACTGCAACCAGTATATTTCATCCCAAGTCGCAGAATCTCCCTGCAGCGGATTTACTGCTAGCTGTAAGTCCCAAAGCTGTTGCATATTTATTGGTGCCACCCCCTCAGTCTTTGGCCCAAATTGCAGCATTACATCCCAATATTTGGCTTAGCCCTGCTGCCAAAATGGCGTCCCAGGTATATGGGTTTTATGCAGTTAGACTACCCCATCGCAGGTTACAGAGCAATGTGACCTAGATTAACCCAATTCGAAGGTGTCAAAGCTACTCCATCTTTATTGGTAATTTTTACTCAGTGTTTGGACCAAATTGCAGCATAATATCTCAATATTTGGCTTAGTTATGGTGGAAACATGACCCACTGTATACATGAATTACTGCAACCAGTATATTTCATCCCAAGTCGCAGAATCTCCCTGCAGCGGATTTACTGCTAGCTGTAAGTCCCAAAGCTGTTGCATATTTATTGGTGCCACCCCCTCAGTCTTTGGCCCAAATTGCAGCATTACATCCCAATATTTGGCTTAGCCCTGCTGCCAAAATGGCGTCCCAGGTATATGGGTTTTATGCAGTTAGACTACCCCATCGCAGGTTACAGAGCAATGTGACCTAGATTAACCCAATTCGAAGGTGTCAAAGCTACTCCATCTTTATTGGTAATTTTTACTCAGTGTTTGGACCAAATTGCAGCATAATATCTCAATATTTGGCTTAGTTATGGTGGAAACATGACCCACTGTATACATGAATTACTGCAACCAGTATATTTCATCCCAAGTCGCAGAATCTCCCTGCAGCGGATTTACTGCTAGCTGTAAGTCCCAAAGCTGTTGCATATTTATTGGTGCCACCCCCTCAGTCTTTGGCCCAAATTGCAGCATTACATCCCAATATTTGGCTTAGCCCTGCTGCCAAAATGGCGTCCCAGGTATATGGGTTTTATGCAGTTAGACTACCCCATCGCAGGTTACAGAGCAATGTGACCTAGATTAACCCAATTCGAAGGTGTCAAAGCTACTCCATCTTTATTGGTAATTTTTACTCAGTGTTTGGACCAAATTGCAGCATAATATCTCAATATTTGGCTTAGTTATGGTGGAAACATGACCCACTGTATACATGAATTACTGCAACCAGTATATTTCATCCCAAGTCGCAGAATCTCCCTGCAGCGGATTTACTGCTAGCTGTAAGTCCCAAAGCTGTTGCATATTTATTGGTGCCACCCCCTCAGTCTTTGGCCCAAATTGCAGCATTACATCCCAATATTTGGCTTAGCCCTGCTGCCAAAATGGCGTCCCAGGTATATGGGTTTTATGCAGTTAGACTACCCCATCGCAGGTTACAGAGCAATGTGACCTAGATTAACCCAATTCGAAGGTGTCAAAGCTACTCCATCTTTATTGGTAATTTTTACTCAGTGTTTGGACCAAATTGCAGCATAATATCTCAATATTTGGCTTAGTTATGGTGGAAACATGACCCACTGTATACATGAATTACTGCAACCAGTATATTTCATCCCAAGTCGCAGAATCTCCCTGCAGCGGATTTACTGCTAGCTGTAAGTCCCAAAGCTGTTGCATATTTATTGGTGCCACCCCCTCAGTCTTTGGCCCAAATTGCAGCATTACATCCCAATATTTGGCTTAGCCCTGCTGCCAAAATGGCGTCCCAGGTATATGGGTTTTATGCAGTTAGACTACCCCATCGCAGGTTACAGAGCAATGTGACCTAGATTAACCCAATTCGAAGGTGTCAAAGCTACTCCATCTTTATTGGTAATTTTTACTCAGTGTTTGGACCAAATTGCAGCATAATATCTCAATATTTGGCTTAGTTATGGTGGAAACATGACCCACTGTATACATGAATTACTGCAACCAGTATATTTCATCCCAAGTCGCAGAATCTCCCTGCAGCGGATTTACTGCTAGCTGTAAGTCCCAAAGCTGTTGCATATTTATTGGTGCCACCCCCTCAGTCTTTGGCCCAAATTGCAGCATTACATCCCAATATTTGGCTTAGCCCTGCTGCCAAAATGGCGTCCCAGGTATATGGGTTTTATGCAGTTAGACTACCCCATCGCAGGTTACAGAGCAATGTGACCTAGATTAACCCAATTCGAAGGTGTCAAAGCTACTCCATCTTTATTGGTAATTTTTACTCAGTGTTTGGACCAAATTGCAGCATAATATCTCAATATTTGGCTTAGTTATGGTGGAAACATGACCCACTATATACATGAATTACTGCAACCAGTATATTTCATCCCAAGTCGCAGAATCTCCCTGCAGCGGATTTACTGCTAGCTGTAAGTCCCAAAGCTGTTGCATATTTATTGGTGCCACCCCCTCAGTCTTTGGCCCAAATTGCAGCATTACATCCCAATATTTGGCTTATCCCTGCTGCCAAAATGGCGTCCCAGGTATATGGGTTTTATGCAGTTAGACTACCCCATCGCAGGTTACAGAGCAATGTGACCTAGATTAACCCAATTCGAAGGTGTCAAAGCTACTCCATCTTTATTGGTAATTTTTACTCAGTGTTTGGACCAAATTGCAGCATAATATCTCAATATTTGGCTTAGTTATGGTGGAAACATGACCCACTGTATACATGAATTACTGCAACCAGTATATTTCATCCCAAGTCGCAGAATCTCCCTGCAGCGGATTTACTGCTAGCTGTAAGTCCCAAAGCTGTTGCATATTTATTGGTGCCACCCCCTCAGTCTTTGGCCCAAATTGCAGCATTACATCCCAATATTTGGCTTAGCCCTGCTGCCAAAATGGCGTCCCAGGTATATGGGTTTTATGCAGTTAGACTACCCCATCGCAGGTTACAGAGCAATGTGACCTAGATTAACCCAATTCGAAGGTGTCAAAGCTACTCCATCTTTATTGGTAATTTTTACTCAGTGTTTGGACCAAATTGCAGCATAATATCTCAATATTTGGCTTAGTTATGGTGGAAACATGACCCACTGTATACATGAATTACTGCAACCAGTATATTTCATCCCAAGTCGCAGAATCTCCCTGCAGCGGATTTACTGCTAGCTGTAAGTCCCAAAGCTGTTGCATATTTATTGGTGCCACCCCCTCAGTCTTTGGCCCAAATTGCAGCATTACATCCCAATATTTGGCTTAGCCCTGCTGCCAAAATGGCGTCCCAGGTATATGGGTTTTATGCAGTTAGACTACCCCATCGCAGGTTACAGAGCAATGTGACCTAGATTAACCCAATTCGAAGGTGTCAAAGCTACTCCATCTTTATTGGTAATTTTTACTCAGTGTTTGGACCAAATTGCAGCATAATATCTCAATATTTGGCTTAGTTATGGTGGAAACATGACCCACTGTATACATGAATTACTGCAACCAGTATATTTCATCCCAAGTCGCAGAATCTCCCTGCAGCGGATTTACTGCTAGCTGTAAGTCCCAAAGCTGTTGCATATTTATTGGTGCCACCCCCTCAGTCTTTGGCCCAAATTGCAGCATTACATCCCAATATTTGGCTTAGCCCTGCTGCCAAAATGGCGTCCCAGGTATATGGGTTTTATGCAGTTAGACTACCCCATCGCAGGTTACAGAGCAATGTGACCTAGATTAACCCAATTCGAAGGTGTCAAAGCTACTCCATCTTTATTGGTAATTTTTACTCAGTGTTTGGACCAAATTGCAGCATAATATCTCAATATTTGGCTTAGTTATGGTGGAAACATGACCCACTGTATACATGAATTACTGCAACCAGTATATTTCATCCCAAGTCGCAGAATCTCCCTGCAGCGGATTTACTGCTAGCTGTAAGTCCCAAAGCTGTTGCATATTTATTGGTGCCACCCCCTCAGTCTTTGGCCCAAATTGCAGCATTACATCCCAATATTTGGCTTAGCCCTGCTGCCAAAATGGCGTCCCAGGTATATGGGTTTTATGCAGTTAGACTACCCCATCGCAGGTTACAGAGCAATGTGACCTAGATTAACCCAATTCGAAGGTGTCAAAGCTACTCCATCTTTATTGGTAATTTTTACTCAGTGTTTGGACCAAATTGCAGCATAATATCTCAATATTTGGCTTAGTTATGGTGGAAACATGACCCACTGTATACATGAATTACTGCAACCAGTATATTTCATCCCAAGTCGCAGAATCTCCCTGCAGCGGATTTACTGCTAGCTGTAAGTCCCAAAGCTGTTGCATATTTATTGGTGCCACCCCCTCAGTCTTTGGCCCAAATTGCAGCATTACATCCCAATATTTGGCTTAGCCCTGCTGCCAAAATGGCGTCCCAGGTATATGGGTTTTATGCAGTTAGACTACCCCATCGCAGGTTACAGAGCAATGTGACCTAGATTAACCCAATTCGAAGGTGTCAAAGCTACTCCATCTTTATTGGTAATTTTTACTCAGTGTTTGGACCAAATTGCAGCATAATATCTCAATATTTGGCTTAGTTATGGTGGAAACATGACCCACTGTATACATGAATTACTGCAACCAGTATATTTCATCCCAAGTCGCAGAATCTCCCTGCAGCGGATTTACTGCTAGCTGTAAGTCCCAAAGCTGTTGCATATTTATTGGTGCCACCCCCTCAGTCTTTGGCCCAAATTGCAGCATTACATCCCAATATTTGGCTTAGCCCTGCTGCCAAAATGGCGTCCCAGGTATATGGGTTTTATGCAGTTAGACTACCCCATCGCAGGTTACAGAGCAATGTGACCTAGATTAACCCAATTCGAAGGTGTCAAAGCTACTCCATCTTTATTGGTAATTTTTACTCAGTGTTTGGACCAAATTGCAGCATAATATCTCAATATTTGGCTTAGTTATGGTGGAAACATGACCCACTGTATACATGAATTACTGCAACCAGTATATTTCATCCCAAGTCGCAGAATCTCCCTGCAGCGGATTTACTGCTAGCTGTAAGTCCCAAAGCTGTTGCATATTTATTGGTGCCACCCCCTCAGTCTTTGGCCCAAATTGCAGCATTACATCCCAATATTTGGCTTAGCCCTGCTGCCAAAATGGCGTCCCAGGTATATGGGTTTTATGCAGTTAGACTACCCCATCGCAGGTTACAGAGCAATGTGACCTAGATTAACCCAATTCGAAGGTGTCAAAGCTACTCCATCTTTATTGGTAATTTTTACTCAGTGTTTGGACCAAATTGCAGCATAATATCTCAATATTTGGCTTAGTTATGGTGGAAACATGACCCACTGTATACATGAATTACTGCAACCAGTATATTTCATCCCAAGTCGCAGAATCTCCCTGCAGCGGATTTACTGCTAGCTGTAAGTCCCAAAGCTGTTGCATATTTATTGGTGCCACCCCCTCAGTCTTTGGCCCAAATTGCAGCATTACATCCCAATATTTGGCTTAGCCCTGCTGCCAAAATGGCGTCCCAGGTATATGGGTTTTATGCAGTTAGACTACCCCATCGCAGGTTACAGAGCAATGTGACCTAGATTAACCCAATTCGAAGGTGTCAAAGCTACTCCATCTTTATTGGTAATTTTTACTCAGTGTTTGGACCAAATTGCAGCATAATATCTCAATATTTGGCTTAGTTATGGTGGAAACATGACCCACTGTATACATGAATTACTGCAACCAGTATATTTCATCCCAAGTCGCAGAATCTCCCTGCAGCGGATTTACTGCTAGCTGTAAGTCCCAAAGCTGTTGCATATTTATTGGTGCCACCCCCTCAGTCTTTGGCCCAAATTGCAGCATTACATCCCAATATTTGGCTTAGCCCTGCTGCCAAAATGGCGTCCCAGGTATATGGGTTTTATGCAGTTAGACTACCCCATCGCAGGTTACAGAGCAATGTGACCTAGATTAACCCAATTCGAAGGTGTCAAAGCTACTCCATCTTTATTGGTAATTTTTACTCAGTGTTTGGACCAAATTGCAGCATAATATCTCAATATTTGGCTTAGTTATGGTGGAAACATGACCCACTGTATACATGAATTACTGCAACCAGTATATTTCATCCCAAGTCGCAGAATCTCCCTGCAGCGGATTTACTGCTAGCTGTAAGTCCCAAAGCTGTTGCATATTTATTGGTGCCACCCCCTCAGTCTTTGGCCCAAATTGCAGCATTACATCCCAATATTTGGCTTAGCCCTGCTGCCAAAATGGCGTCCCAGGTATATGGGTTTTATGCAGTTAGACTACCCCATCGCAGGTTACAGAGCAATGTGACCTAGATTAACCCAATTCGAAGGTGTCAAAGCTACTCCATCTTTATTGGTAATTTTTACTCAGTGTTTGGACCAAATTGCAGCATAATATCTCAATATTTGGCTTAGTTATGGTGGAAACATGACCCACTGTATACATGAATTACTGCAACCAGTATATTTCATCCCAAGTCGCAGAATCTCCCTGCAGCGGATTTACTGCTAGCTGTAAGTCCCAAAGCTGTTGCATATTTATTGGTGCCACCCCCTCAGTCTTTGGCCCAAATTGCAGCATTACATCCCAATATTTGGCTTAGCCCTGCTGCCAAAATGGCGTCCCAGGTATATGGGTTTTATGCAGTTAGACTACCCCATCGCAGGTTACAGAGCAATGTGACCTAGATTAACCCAATTCGAAGGTGTCAAAGCTACTCCATCTTTATTGGTAATTTTTACTCAGTGTTTGGACCAAATTGCAGCATAATATCTCAATATTTGGCTTAGTTATGGTGGAAACATGACCCACTGTATACATGAATTACTGCAACCAGTATATTTCATCCCAAGTCGCAGAATCTCCCTGCAGCGGATTTACTGCTAGCTGTAAGTCCCAAAGCTGTTGCATATTTATTGGTGCCACCCCCTCAGTCTTTGGCCCAAATTGCAGCATTACATCCCAATATTTGGCTTAGCCCTGCTGCCAAAATGGCGTCCCAGGTATATGGGTTTTATGCAGTTAGACTACCCCATCGCAGGTTACAGAGCAATGTGACCTAGATTAACCCAATTCGAAGGTGTCAAAGCTACTCCATCTTTATTGGTAATTTTTACTCAGTGTTTGGACCAAATTGCAGCATAATATCTCAATATTTGGCTTAGTTATGGTGGAAACATGACCCACTGTATACATGAATTACTGCAACCAGTATATTTCATCCCAAGTCGCAGAATCTCCCTGCAGCGGATTTACTGCTAGCTGTAAGTCCCAAAGCTGTTGCATATTTATTGGTGCCACCCCCTCAGTCTTTGGCCCAAATTGCAGCATTACATCCCAATATTTGGCTTAGCCCTGCTGCCAAAATGGCGTCCCAGGTATATGGGTTTTATGCAGTTAGACTACCCCATCGCAGGTTACAGAGCAATGTGACCTAGATTAACCCAATTCGAAGGTGTCAAAGCTACTCCATCTTTATTGGTAATTTTTACTCAGTGTTTGGACCAAATTGCAGCATAATATCTCAATATTTGGCTTAGTTATGGTGGAAACATGACCCACTATATACGTGAATTACTGCAACCAGTATATTTCATCCCAAGTCGCAGAATCTCCCTGCAGCGGATTTACTGCTAGCTGTAAGTCCCAAAGCTGTTGCATATTTATTGGTGCCACCCCCTCAGTCTTTGGCCCAAATTGCAGCATTACATCCCAATATTTGGCTTATCCCTGCTGCCAAAATGGCGTCCCAGGTATATGGGTTTTATGCAGTTAGACTACCCCATCGCAGGTTACAGAGCAATGTGACCTAGATTAACCCAATTCGAAGGTGTCAAAGCTACTCCATCTTTATTGGTAATTTTTACTCAGTGTTTGGACCAAATTGCAGCATAATATCTCAATATTTGGCTTAGTTATGGTGGAAACATGACCCACTGTATACATGAATTACTGCAACCAGTATATTTCATCCCAAGTCGCAGAATCTCCCTGCAGCGGATTTACTGCTAGCTGTAAGTCCCAAAGCTGTTGCATATTTATTGGTGCCACCCCCTCAGTCTTTGGCCCAAATTGCAGCATTACATCCCAATATTTGGCTTAGCCCTGCTGCCAAAATGGCGTCCCAGGTATATGGGTTTTATGCAGTTAGACTACCCCATCGCAGGTTACAGAGCAATGTGACCTAGATTAACCCAATTCGAAGGTGTCAAAGCTACTCCATCTTTATTGGTAATTTTTACTCAGTGTTTGGACCAAATTGCAGCATAATATCTCAATATTTGGCTTAGTTATGGTGGAAACATGACCCACTGTATACATGAATTACTGCAACCAGTATATTTCATCCCAAGTCGCAGAATCTCCCTGCAGCGGATTTACTGCTAGCTGTAAGTCCCAAAGCTGTTGCATATTTATTGGTGCCACCCCCTCAGTCTTTGGCCCAAATTGCAGCATTACATCCCAATATTTGGCTTAGCCCTGCTGCCAAAATGGCGTCCCAGGTATATGGGTTTTATGCAGTTAGACTACCCCATCGCAGGTTACAGAGCAATGTGACCTAGATTAACCCAATTCGAAGGTGTCAAAGCTACTCCATCTTTATTGGTAATTTTTACTCAGTGTTTGGACCAAATTGCAGCATAATATCTCAATATTTGGCTTAGTTATGGTGGAAACATGACCCACTGTATACATGAATTACTGCAACCAGTATATTTCATCCCAAGTCGCAGAATCTCCCTGCAGCGGATTTACTGCTAGCTGTAAGTCCCAAAGCTGTTGCATATTTATTGGTGCCACCCCCTCAGTCTTTGGCCCAAATTGCAGCATTACATCCCAATATTTGGCTTAGCCCTGCTGCCAAAATGGCGTCCCAGGTATATGGGTTTTATGCAGTTAGACTACCCCATCGCAGGTTACAGAGCAATGTGACCTAGATTAACCCAATTCGAAGGTGTCAAAGCTACTCCATCTTTATTGGTAATTTTTACTCAGTGTTTGGACCAAATTGCAGCATAATATCTCAATATTTGGCTTAGTTATGGTGGAAACATGACCCACTGTATACATGAATTACTGCAACCAGTATATTTCATCCCAAGTCGCAGAATCTCCCTGCAGCGGATTTACTGCTAGCTGTAAGTCCCAAAGCTGTTGCATATTTATTGGTGCCACCCCCTCAGTCTTTGGCCCAAATTGCAGCATTACATCCCAATATTTGGCTTAGCCCTGCTGCCAAAATGGCGTCCCAGGTATATGGGTTTTATGCAGTTAGACTACCCCATCGCAGGTTACAGAGCAATGTGACCTAGATTAACCCAATTCGAAGGTGTCAAAGCTACTCCATCTTTATTGGTAATTTTTACTCAGTGTTTGGACCAAATTGCAGCATAATATCTCAATATTTGGCTTAGTTATGGTGGAAACATGACCCACTGTATACATGAATTACTGCAACCAGTATATTTCATCCCAAGTCGCAGAATCTCCCTGCAGCGGATTTACTGCTAGCTGTAAGTCCCAAAGCTGTTGCATATTTATTGGTGCCACCCCCTCAGTCTTTGGCCCAAATTGCAGCATTACATCCCAATATTTGGCTTAGCCCTGCTGCCAAAATGGCGTCCCAGGTATATGGGTTTTATGCAGTTAGACTACCCCATCGCAGGTTACAGAGCAATGTGACCTAGATTAACCCAATTCGAAGGTGTCAAAGCTACTCCATCTTTATTGGTAATTTTTACTCAGTGTTTGGACCAAATTGCAGCATAATATCTCAATATTTGGCTTAGTTATGGTGGAAACATGACCCACTATATACATGAATTACTGCAACCAGTATATTTCATCCCAAGTCGCAGAATCTCCCTGCAGCGGATTTACTGCTAGCTGTAAGTCCCAAAGCTGTTGCATATTTATTGGTGCCACCCCCTCAGTCTTTGGCCCAAATTGCAGCATTACATCCCAATATTTGGCTTATCCCTGCTGCCAAAATGGCGTCCCAGGTATATGGGTTTTATGCAGTTAGACTACCCCATCGCAGGTTACAGAGCAATGTGACCTAGATTAACCCAATTCGAAGGTGTCAAAGCTACTCCATCTTTATTGGTAATTTTTACTCAGTGTTTGGACCAAATTGCAGCATAATATCTCAATATTTGGCTTAGTTATGGTGGAAACATGACCCACTGTATACATGAATTACTGCAACCAGTATATTTCATCCCAAGTCGCAGAATCTCCCTGCAGCGGATTTACTGCTAGCTGTAAGTCCCAAAGCTGTTGCATATTTATTGGTGCCACCCCCTCAGTCTTTGGCCCAAATTGCAGCATTACATCCCAATATTTGGCTTAGCCCTGCTGCCAAAATGGCGTCCCAGGTATATGGGTTTTATGCAGTTAGACTACCCCATCGCAGGTTACAGAGCAATGTGACCTAGATTAACCCAATTCGAAGGTGTCAAAGCTACTCCATCTTTATTGGTAATTTTTACTCAGTGTTTGGACCAAATTGCAGCATAATATCTCAATATTTGGCTTAGTTATGGTGGAAACATGACCCACTATATACATGAATTACTGCAACCAGTATATTTCATCCCAAGTCGCAGAATCTCCCTGCAGCGGATTTACTGCTAGCTGTAAGTCCCAAAGCTGTTGCATATTTATTGGTGCCACCCCCTCAGTCTTTGGCCCAAATTGCAGCATTACATCCCAATATTTGGCTTATCCCTGCTGCCAAAATGGCGTCCCAGGTATATGGGTTTTATGCAGTTAGACTACCCCATCGCAGGTTACAGAGCAATGTGACCTAGATTAACCCAATTCGAAGGTGTCAAAGCTACTCCATCTTTATTGGTAATTTTTACTCAGTGTTTGGACCAAATTGCAGCATAATATCTCAATATTTGGCTTAGTTATGGTGGAAACATGACCCACTGTATACATGAATTACTGCAACCAGTATATTTCATCCCAAGTCGCAGAATCTCCCTGCAGCGGATTTACTGCTAGCTGTAAGTCCCAAAGCTGTTGCATATTTATTGGTGCCACCCCCTCAGTCTTTGGCCCAAATTGCAGCATTACATCCCAATATTTGGCTTAGCCCTGCTGCCAAAATGGCGTCCCAGGTATATGGGTTTTATGCAGTTAGACTACCCCATCGCAGGTTACAGAGCAATGTGACCTAGATTAACCCAATTCGAAGGTGTCAAAGCTACTCCATCTTTATTGGTAATTTTTACTCAGTGTTTGGACCAAATTGCAGCATAATATCTCAATATTTGGCTTAGTTATGGTGGAAACATGACCCACTGTATACATGAATTACTGCAACCAGTATATTTCATCCCAAGTCGCAGAATCTCCCTGCAGCGGATTTACTGCTAGCTGTAAGTCCCAAAGCTGTTGCATATTTATTGGTGCCACCCCCTCAGTCTTTGGCCCAAATTGCAGCATTACATCCCAATATTTGGCTTAGCCCTGCTGCCAAAATGGCGTCCCAGGTATATGGGTTTTATGCAGTTAGACTACCCCATCGCAGGTTACAGAGCAATGTGACCTAGATTAACCCAATTCGAAGGTGTCAAAGCTACTCCATCTTTATTGGTAATTTTTACTCAGTGTTTGGACCAAATTGCAGCATAATATCTCAATATTTGGCTTAGTTATGGTGGAAACATGACCCACTGTATACATGAATTACTGCAACCAGTATATTTCATCCCAAGTCGCAGAATCTCCCTGCAGCGGATTTACTGCTAGCTGTAAGTCCCAAAGCTGTTGCATATTTATTGGTGCCACCCCCTCAGTCTTTGGCCCAAATTGCAGCATTACATCCCAATATTTGGCTTAGCCCTGCTGCCAAAATGGCGTCCCAGGTATATGGGTTTTATGCAGTTAGACTACCCCATCGCAGGTTACAGAGCAATGTGACCTAGATTAACCCAATTCGAAGGTGTCAAAGCTACTCCATCTTTATTGGTAATTTTTACTCAGTGTTTGGACCAAATTGCAGCATAATATCTCAATATTTGGCTTAGTTATGGTGGAAACATGACCCACTGTATACATGAATTACTGCAACCAGTATATTTCATCCCAAGTCGCAGAATCTCCCTGCAGCGGATTTACTGCTAGCTGTAAGTCCCAAAGCTGTTGCATATTTATTGGTGCCACCCCCTCAGTCTTTGGCCCAAATTGCAGCATTACATCCCAATATTTGGCTTAGCCCTGCTGCCAAAATGGCGTCCCAGGTATATGGGTTTTATGCAGTTAGACTACCCCATCGCAGGTTACAGAGCAATGTGACCTAGATTAACCCAATTCGAAGGTGTCAAAGCTACTCCATCTTTATTGGTAATTTTTACTCAGTGTTTGGACCAAATTGCAGCATAATATCTCAATATTTGGCTTAGTTATGGTGGAAACATGACCCACTGTATACATGAATTACTGCAACCAGTATATTTCATCCCAAGTCGCAGAATCTCCCTGCAGCGGATTTACTGCTAGCTGTAAGTCCCAAAGCTGTTGCATATTTATTGGTGCCACCCCCTCAGTCTTTGGCCCAAATTGCAGCATTACATCCCAATATTTGGCTTAGCCCTGCTGCCAAAATGGCGTCCCAGGTATATGGGTTTTATGCAGTTAGACTACCCCATCGCAGGTTACAGAGCAATGTGACCTAGATTAACCCAATTCGAAGGTGTCAAAGCTACTCCATCTTTATTGGTAATTTTTACTCAGTGTTTGGACCAAATTGCAGCATAATATCTCAATATTTGGCTTAGTTATGGTGGAAACATGACCCACTGTATACATGAATTACTGCAACCAGTATATTTCATCCCAAGTCGCAGAATCTCCCTGCAGCGGATTTACTGCTAGCTGTAAGTCCCAAAGCTGTTGCATATTTATTGGTGCCACCCCCTCAGTCTTTGGCCCAAATTGCAGCATTACATCCCAATATTTGGCTTAGCCCTGCTGCCAAAATGGCGTCCCAGGTATATGGGTTTTATGCAGTTAGACTACCCCATCGCAGGTTACAGAGCAATGTGACCTAGATTAACCCAATTCGAAGGTGTCAAAGCTACT
>CAXHLB010000206.1:0-15443 GCA_964017235.1 Sabellastarte sp. h YS-2021
AGGTATCTGTCAGTCTTTATAATCGTTCCCAGAGATAGTTGTTCTTCCAGAGACGCCTGGAGGCTTGCGTAGCGCAGGATCCACGGTCAAGTTCGACGCGTCGTCTCTCCAAAGACCGATAGATTGACCAATTAATACACCTCGGGGACCCAATTACCTCAGACAAGGTGAAGGTTCCTACTGTTCTTGCATCTTTAAGAGTCGACGGCAGATTGCAAACATATGGAGATCGCGCGCACGTTCCATAATCAATTAAAGTAGTAGTTGCGGTTTTTTTTTCAGGTCAGAGGAAGTAAGATCTTCGAGATAATTGCGCATTGTTACCCAGTGCTGCCGTTGCACCTTTAATGGCTTTAATTATGATGGTTGTTGATGTGTGTTCTCAGAGATCTGGAAGTGGAGTGAAACGGCTCGTGCCTTTTGTGGGTCGACAATTGGAAGAAAGAACACGAAAAATACGATGACACTTTAATGAGTGCTAAAAACAGTTAAGACCTTGGGAATCCGCAACCACACACATTGGCAGCTTCTGTTTTTTTGCAAGAACAAAAAAAACCTACGCTCAAAATTGTGCGACAAAAAATGGGGGTCTTTTTTTCGGTCTCCAGTTCCACATTGCCCTCAACCAAAAACATATACATTCCCATTGTCCATTTGAAAGGATTAAAGTTTCAACTCCATTGAGGTTTTTTTTTGAATGAACAGCACGCATCTGGAACAAAAAAAGAGAGTCTATTGATGGATAAACTGATTTTTTACAGCGTAAAATTGAAGTGACTCACGCAATGACTATACATGAAAAAGGCTACTGCTACACTTTCAGAATTTTGGAATTTTTCTCTCGCAGAAAAAGACAGCTTTATTGAAAGCAGTTGAATGGACGTCAATGGCTTGAAGACTTTCTTTTAAAAACAATCAAAATGCTAAAAAATGAATTTGCAATCTAAAAAAATATTTATACTTCATTCCAACTTTTGCGAGAATTTTAAGTTTCGCAAAAAAATCTAATTAATTTTTTAGTCGTTTTTGTTATAGCAATCCACTCACCAGCCCTTTACTTTTTTGTCAATTTTGAAAATTTAGAAAGATCTCGCAAATTTTGCGAGAATTTTTGTGTAGGTTTTTAGAGCTCCACTGTCCTTTGTTAAAGTTTTGAAACATCCAAAGAAAATTTTATTGCCATTTTATGATCATTCATTTATGTCTCTTAAAAATCATGAAAGATCTCGCATCTTTTGCGAGAATTTTTGGTTTCGCAAAACCTCTACTACTACAACTATTTACTGAACTATTTACATAGTAGAGGCTCAGTGAGTCGAATCACGATGTGTTTTCCAAAAAAGGGTTCAAGAGTGTAATTGTTTTTAATTGTTCATTTGAACAAAGACTCAAAAGTATGAAAGGTACTGTGTCTGTATCATCAACAGGGGCGGAATTCTTTCTGCTTTTTTTTGCGTGTCCATAGTATAGTAGCTATGATGATGAAGCAACAGCAGGAATGAGTGGCATATGGTGAATGGGAAAACGTTTAGGTTTTTTTTCTTCCATTCTGAATACACAGGATGATCACGAAAATGGTATGAGTAATTTGACCTTGAGACTTTTTTTTTGGTTTTCGCAGCCTGAGGAGTTGCTCCAGTAGCTGACACATATCCTGCTGGCTTTTTTCCATTCTCCACAAACCAATTCCAATCCTCCCCCCTTGAAAATTGCGCAAATTCCTTCTTTATTTCCTTTTTTGCTCCAGGGGTCATCGCAGTTCGAGCCGCCCAGCAAAAGTCAAAAATTGTGAATGAATGGGCCTGACACATCCAATTAATCGCAGCAGCAACATCTACTAAAAACTGTAAACAATTATGTACTATACACATAAGCAATGGCCAATCTATCTGACATTGATCTATGCCTTCGAAGAAAAATTGTTTTTAATGCTTTTTTTTTGTTGGTCGAAACAAACATGACAGTTAAAAGCTTCTGTGTACAACATCAACACGCACTTGTTTGAATGAATGTTTTTATACACACATTTATTATACCGTCAACTGACATTGATTTGGATGATTTATAGGTCAACAAGCATAATTCTTTTTCAAGGGAGGGTCATGAACTTTATTTTAAAAGGGGGATTTTAATGAAATGATCATCGAAATAAGTGTAAATTATTGACATAACCTTAAGACCCTTTGAAGCCCACTTAGGGCTTCTTTTAAGGTGGTCTTTAAAGTTGTCTCAAGACCACCAAAATACCCTCTTCAGATCCCAAAAGACCCCTTTTAAGGTGGTCCTTCAGACCCCCTAAATACCCTCATTAGACCACTTTTACAGTCCTAAAAACCCACTGGAAGACCATTTTTGAAGCCCCCTTTCAAGACCTCTTAAAAACCCAAAGTCATTATCCCCTTTGACCCCCCTTTTGACCCCCTTTATCTTTGAATGCCCACTGGAAAAAAGCCCCTACTTCGAAATATAGTATTTCTGACGGTAGTACAATAAATGTTTTTTTTTTCAGTTTATTTAATTTTTTTAGGCAAACTGTGCAACTTATCCCTCCAAGGCTTTTTTTCCAGGCCAATAACATGCAATATCCGTTTACATTTAACATTCTTGGTCTTCCGTTGTGGTGCCCTCTATATGAATTTGGTCCCGAAAAAAAAAGAGAAGAGATGCTTTTTCCATGTTTAAAAAAACCACCCAAAACTGGAAGATTAGAGAAGAAAAAAACCATTTTAGACATGCTGGATGTATACTATACAAAAGGATGTTGTTGAGAGGTGCCCATTGTCGGTTTCACCGAAAAAAAAAATTAGGATGTCATTCTCAGTCTTAAAGACTACTTCTTGTTGTCCGTTTTCCTCTGGGGCACTGAAAATAGTGTCATAATTACTTATGAAGTATGCAAATATGAAGACAAACGAGAGACAAATTGCGGCTTACAACTCTGTTTATCCCTTCACTGTAATTACTACTTTGTCTTGAAAATCCTCCGTTACGAAAAAAAGGTCCACAATCAAATTCTCATCGAACAAACAAATGTATTGAGATTCGTTTGAGCGGAAAGCCCATATGTTTACTTTGTACAGGGTGTCTGTATAATTTCCTTTATATAATAATGATGTTGATATACGTGTAGTTTGTTGTAAGCAGTTTTCGCAGGCCCTTTAGGGTCACCCCGTAGAATTTGCTGCCATTCATTTAATAAATCGTTGTCGTGGCTGCTTCTACGGTCAAGGCATTCCTCGAATACCCACCTCGTGGTGATCGGTTTATAATTTAGATTTTTTCTAACATTAATTTATATGTTTTGAATGGTTGGGGGACTCTGTGTATTCTGGCTGTTGTAGTAGTAGTAACTTTGAGGAATTTAGTACAAGTTCCAGTTTACATGACCAGTTTTTAAGGCATTTTTGTTCAAGATAAGAATTTATTTTTTTTAACTGAAAAACTCAGAGATCATCAATTCTCTTCTTGTGTTCTACAACAACTCAATTATCTCTCTCTCTTTTTTCGCGAAAATCGCTGTCAGTCAAGTTTGGCATCCCCCTGCTGAATGTGGTATTTCGGTAGGAATGTTTGACACCTAATTTTTCTCCACGGAGGAAGTACTCTCTCTCTGGGGGTGACAGAGTCTGGACGGAATGCCGGTTTCTCCAAGAGCAATTAAAGCCCAACTTTTTATTGCTTGAGAAGAACTTGAGGCAACGAAAGTTTTGGGTGGTTTTTTTCTATGAGAAATAACTCCATATTTTCTTTTTGGAGAAACCGTTGCAAAAGGTGCCTCCGTTCCAGGAAAAAAAGCCCTTTTTTTATTGACGCACTCCAAAAAGTGTTGACATTTAATCACTGCAGGGTACTTCAACCTTTGGATGATGCACTTGCTTGTAGGTGGTCCTCACTCGTTTTCCAATCATCAACCATCACTTAAAAATGGTTATACCATAAAAAATACAGCATAATAAACCAAGGAGGCCCGTTAAAAAAAGTCCCCCCCCCCTAATTGTTGTAAAAAATGACGACATTTGGAGACACATCCATGTTTGAGGAGGTGGAGAATTCAGCTCTAAGTGGCCATTTGTTCGTCGTGTTTTGACCAAATATGGCTGCTGACTAACATTGCAAATTGTCGTCTGCATTGAGAACAAAAGAGACTTGGTACCTCCCAAAAGATTTTTTTTCTGTTAAATACACATTTCGGTTACTAAAAAAAAAGAGATTCACGTAAATATGCGGATTTTTTTTCGGGGGGTTCTTTATACATGTGTAATGATACCCCCTTGGGGTCCCTTCTTTTTCCATTGGCTAATGTGTGTGTGGGTATGAAAGACCTCCAGTAATGAAAAATGATGAATCTTGGGCTCCCAGAAAACCAATGGTTGGATTAATCAAAAGTGCAGTATCCTTACCGTAAGACATTCCAAGTCAACCACTTTATCAGCCATTTGGGCTCCTGTAGTATATGTGTGACGGTAGCTCAGATATAATCGAAGGGGACGCGTATGACCTCGTGAAGATTAATAATCAAATCGGCTGCTGCCGATTCCCGAACAAATGAATGAGTTGAAAAATTCTTTCATCTTTTTTTTTCGAAGGGATCTTCCTTTTTTTATATCACAAAAAAGGGAGCAACGGTTCCGAAGAATGCACGATTGAATGGACATCGAAAGGGACCCCCCACGCGCCAATGGTACTCCAAATATTCTTTATATGTAATCATGTAAGTAGTATATATGAAACAAAATTGGAGCTTTTAGTTGATGGCACCTTGACCTTCAATAATGTTGACAAAAAGGGGACTTTTTTCGGTGTCACACAAAACAGATCAGATCTGAAAGAGGTGACGGTACAGAGAAACATGGAAGATAATGATATACAAGACATTATATATCAGATCAAAGTCTTCTTTTCGGCGAAAAAAAAATCTGTGTTACGAAGCATAAAAAAGGGGTTTTAGATATAGAATTCTTTGGCATGCCACCTGGCTATTAACCAATTTGTCACGGGGATTCTTTTTTGAAAAAAAAGTCTTCGATTCTCAAACAACACCTTTTGTTCGTCTTTATTTTTCAAGGTTGAGAAATCGAGGAAAAAACTTTGGGAAAAAAACCTTCGAGGAGAGCCTCTCGAAACTCAAAAAAACGTCATGGTCAATATTTCTCTCTTCTGCGTCGTCAGAAAAATCTCTGACATTCCGAGCAATAAACCTTTCTTTCCAAGTAATTGCTGCTTGTCTCAAAAATAAACCCATTTTTGAAGGAGCTCTCTGAAATTATTAACCATTCGAAAAAGTCAAAAAATGTGCAAAAGGTTACAAGGATTTCGAGAATTAAGTTGTTTTTTCTCCAAAAATCTTGTCATAATTTGAGGAGTACAAATATTTTTAGCTGCTTTTTTAGACGGGATTTCAGACAATAAAACGTCCCCTTAAGCACGTTGTTGTACACCTCCCTATGCTTCATAATATGCCTATTTTTTTGCAAAAAAAAGGGGGGAGAGACTTTTATTATTTGATACTCATTTTTTTGCGACCCCCTTCTTTACTATAGTAGTAACCCGTTAAAAACAGCCATCCATCAAAAAAATTCAGTGCAACAGGGGAATATAATGAATAACGGCGCCATGTGAAAAAAATGACCCTCGTGTTTGGGCATCAAAACAAAAATTGTGCAATAAGTCTGGACGTTCGACCTCGTTTTTTAATTGGGGCCTTAAGGGTGTGTTTGCGAATCTTTATATTTTGTATAATTATTCTTGCTTTTATTTGCTTTGCCCTCCAGTCTTTGAAGAAAAGTCGTGGGAATTCTTTGAAGCTGTTATAAAAAAGAGAGAAGAAACTGTTGAAAAATTCTCAATGTCATCTTCTTGTCGATCAAAGCACGCGCTTCAAAGTTTTACATAAAAGAATCGGATAAAAACCCCGTTCTCTCAAAAGAAGGCACACGTTACATTACACATTTTTTGGTTAATTCAAAAAAATCTTATTTGGTTCAACCGTTGAATGAAATTACAGGGCCAACAAAAAAACTTCTTCTCTTTTTTTTCGGTTCTCTTGTGCTGTACTTTCGCGGAAAAAAATGTAGGAGGGACTTTGAAAAAAATATATATAAAAGGAGGGTGCTTAAGTTTGGCATGATAAAGGTTAATAAGGGAGCACACTGTTTTAGTATAGTATAATCGTTTTTGTACAATAAAATGGCGTACGTCTCCATGCTGACCCTTTTCTTTCCAAAGTTATGAGGATTTGGCACGAGTGCAGAAAATAAAGAATGGTCGCGAGCTACTCTTTTTTACGTGGAGGTTTTTTCTTTAGGTTCATGAGGGATATGAAGTGTCATATTTTAGTCTTAATCCCCCCTTTTTTGCTCCAGAACTACTAAAATGTCTTAATACTTGTTCAAATATCCCCAGGGTCGAAATATCGGTGTTTCTTCTGTAAGGGGCCAATAATAAGAAGTACAGTGGGGTCCATTGTAAACTGAGCAGGCCGTAATGACATTGAGACTTGAGAGAAAAGTGCGATCGGAAACTCGACTGTCCAAGTATTTTTTATGCCTCTTATTTCATGTCGCCACACATCCAACTGAGGGAAAGAAAAAAAAGTTTTTTTCCTTCGAAGGGAAAAAAAATTGCCATTCATAAAAATGTCTCAATTCGCCCCCCTTAAAAAATATAATGATCTACAGACGAAAAAAAGACCTAAAAGAATCGAACGGACAGAGAATCAAACACTACCATCAATTTAAAGACATTCTTTAAGCCCATTCCTTGACGGTACTACTTGTTGCTCGTCTCTTTCTCTCTTTTGAGTGTCATATTCTACTTTTGCAGTTCCTTCTTTGACGGCTGTCTGTTGTCCATTGCAAACCCCCCAAAAAATCACAGCAAGTGCATTCATTACATGTTCTGTTTCCCCTCCTTAAAAGTCGCACTACTACTTGTTGTAGTAGAGGTCAACGCTCGACTTTTATATGTATTTCTCCTTCAAGGATGTCAATGTTTTGAACTCTTGTTGTGACATTGAACGACTACTGTTTTCTGGGGGAAAAAATCTTGTTCAACTTTGAAATCATGTCATGAAAAACTTTGACAAATGGGCATTTTGTTTTGATAAACTTTGAGGCACCAAAAAAATCGTCAAATCATTTTAAAAAGATAAGGTTGCTACTACACCATCAAAAAGAATACTTAAAAGATAGCTGAAAAAACCGTGGTTGCGCCGCTTTTACCCAAAATAATTGACAACCAAGTAATCGACTTGAAATTAAGACCTTAAAAGCAAGAATGCGAAATAGTAGTAGTAAACTAATTATCCTCCATTTCCCTCCAATTTCCCACAATTTTTTTTCTTTCTCTGGCCAACACCATGAGATTAAATTGAGAGTATTTAACAGCAATTATCCCAATGTCAATCAACTGCAATTCTCACGAGAATGCAGTCAGTGTTGCTGCATTTTCCCTGAAAAAAAAGCCATTCAAAGAAAAGTATACACTTTGCACCCACTTTGTCCTGTCTGGCAACATGAAAATTGGTATCTGTTGCTTTCTTGATTGTACACTACTTCTTCTGATTTTTTTTCAGGGAAACTGCAAGCAATATAAGGGTGATATATATTCATGAATCGAAGGGAAAAAAGAGCACCGAGAAAGACTTTGGTCGTATAGACTATAGGCGGAGATGTATAGCAAAAAGCTACACAATATGATATGGTCATTCTTTAAGCAACAAGCAAGCATAAGAGGATGCCCCCCAGGGGGTCCCCCCAATTTCTTCCTCCCTTATACTACATCTTTCTTCTCTGAGATCCACCCCGAAAATTGTTTTTTGTCTTTATAGACAAACCCTCAATCAATAGCAAGTATATTTTCGCCACAAGTTGAACTTTCAGTCTGATTCACTTCAGGTTCAACTTCTCTTTCAGCTGAAATCAGCTGATTGAAGTTGCAAGATTAACCGGTTAATCCATCTTTTCTAATGAAAAGTGACTGACAGCGCCATCTATGTAATGTGTAGCAGCATTGGTCCCGTTTTTTGGGGTCCTTTTGCCCTTGGCGAACTTTATGGCTTCAAGGTGTATTTGCTCTTGAAAAAAAACCCCAAAAAAATCGACTTTTTTGTGTGTGCCAAAAAAATATACATTCCATCGTCTACTGGGGGAAAAGGTCAGCTTTGTTTTGACAAAAACTTCGCAGGCAATCTCTCTCTCTCTTTAAAGTCCCCAACATATTTGACATTGAATCGGTCTGAACGATTTTCAGTCCATTATGTGCTGACGTCCACCTTAAAAAAGTCTTTTAATTGGATCTTGCAGCAAAATTAATGATTTTTAGGCAAAATGCGCGCGCCCCTCTTTTAACGAAAAAAAGTCTAAAAAAATAGGCTTTTTTTGTCCAAGTTCATTTTCAATTTTAGACCTAAATGATGATCAGAGATCTTTCCTTAAATTAGGTCCGGATGACCAAGCATTAAGTGTGTCTTTTCGCAGAAAAAAAAATCATACATTGACGAGTTTTCGAAGGCAATTATACAAAGGACAATTTATGGCCCCAATTTAAATTAATTGCAACGAAATTCTTTTCACATTTTTTATTGCTTCATTCTGATAGGTTCTTGTACTTGTTTGCATTGGGAAAAAAGTGAATATTTAACTTCCAACTGAAAAAAAAATAGACCGCAAAAAATCTCCATCTTTTTTTGAATGAAACCCCGACGTTGACGATGACAGACACTTGCTATAAATTACAATCAAACCGTCGTAACTGGTTATTATAGTAAATATCACAAGATGTTATAACGCAACAGGTTTTTTTATTAACTGATTATCATAAGATGGTTGTAATACAATTTCTTTGCAATGTCCCAAATATGGCACTCGCCGACGCACAGACAGCTTGTAAATATTTTCAACAAATATTTCGTTGGCGAAAGATGCGTGAGAAGAAGATGCCGCTTCGTGGGAAGAACAAACTGCTGCTCTCTTTCTTTCGCATCAAGATTACCATCCCCCCTATGGAACCTGTCATCTCTAAACACATTCAGTAGGCTACAGTAAAAGACGTGTGTTTTTTGGATCAAATTTTTAGTAGTAGTGGTAGCCATCTTGCAGCAAAGATTCTTAACTTTTCTAATAATTATGGCTTGGGAGAAGAAAAACAGTACCTCTCCTCTACTAAAATATAAATTCAAAATTAGTACTTGATACTACCAGCAAATTAAAGAATAATTGGTTCTACAAACATGAGGGTACATAGTACACCATTTAAGAAAGCTCTACTGACTCTTGATGTTCTTGTTGTGTTTGGACTGCTTTCCAAGGACCCATTTTTTTCTGACAATGGTAGCCTTGATTTTTTCAAATGTGAAAGCATAGTATATAAACTATAGAAACATCTACTACGGTAAAACAAGTTACTGTGCGGTCTTTCTGGATGTTGGATTGAAAGAGAGTGCATATTTGTTGGATACAAAAAGTTCAGAGAACAGGGATTCCAGCAAGTTACTGCCATAAGAATAAATGGTACTATCTCTGGTTTTAATTCAATATATTGTAAATAGTATTAAAACTGTTACTACTTTTAATAGAAATCATATCTTTTGGCATTGCTACCTTTGCAATGATTTGACCTGACACAGTGTTTTCTGCAATTGGCAAAAAACAATAAAGTTGTTTTGGGTCTTCTTAATATATGACGACTGGACTCAAACAAAAGGCAAGTAGCGATGTTTCCACTGTGTACTGCTGCAATGCATTCTGTATATGGATTTAGAAAAGGTTAGTTTATCTTATTGCTGCTGTAGTAGTTAATACCTGGGGCTCTAAGATCGCATAATTGGATACATTCATCCAGAGTGACGTCGCTATGTCGTCCACCATCCAATGGACTGCCATAAATAGAAAATCCCGTCATTAGGCAACCTGTTTAAAAATGCAATCGTAATATATATAACGTGAAAGGCTCTTTCCAATCATCACCTTTGGGTGGCAAACTTGTGTCCAACATGTCCTTCATACAACCATGACTTGAGCTCGCAAACGTGGTACAATCATCATCGGATAACTCACCAGTTGACGAAAGGACTCTGCAGTCAGTGCGAGTCCCTTTCCTGGTCCTTCTTGCTTTTCTATCAAACTGCACATCTGACACTGATCCGTCCAGATAAAACCATTTTCTTTTCACTGCAAAACCAATGCAAATTGCTTTGGGAAAGTTTTAAAGAAAATGAACCTACCTAATTTCAATTCAAGTAGAACCAAAATGCGGTCAATGTTTGCTTTAGAAAGCTCTCTCGCGAGAGCATTTTTCTTCCATTTCGAGGATATCGTTATCAGTGTCCCACGTTTTCTTTTGCAAAAAATGTTTGCTGAAGACTGACCCATGAGGAACTTTTCCTTTTCAAAGAGGTAGCAGTGAGTGTCACCTATGGACAACGCAATGTCAAAGTGCTCTGGACATGGAAAGCCATGCTTAAGATATTCTTTGACTTTTTGGTCAAAACCCGGGTAGAAAACGTGGTCTGTGTTTTCTATGCAAGCCAGTGAAACGAATGACTGGTCGGAGTGTGGTTTGTCTTCATCTGAAGCTTTCAACCAACACGTGCGTCTCTGGGGGGTTTCAGTGAAAGCAATGGCAGCACAACCTTCGGTTTCCTGGCAGAGTTTGATGCATGAGTAATACAGCATGAATTTCGGCAAGTCAGGTCTGACACTGTGCATGACAATGTTTTCTGTCACATTTGAAGAATGATTCATTTTTAGACAAGCTATAAAACAGATGGTTAACATTGCAGTGCCTTCCCTCTAAGAAAGGCAAGGTTGCACTCAAAAAGTGATTCAGTTTTCTCGCTTGATTTGATCATTCTGCAGCACATATGGACGAATGGGAGGATTGAAAAAGATACATTTGAATTTCGCGCCATTTTTTCAACCAATTAAATGAAATCCTGTTTTCGGGCCCAACCTTGCCTTTCCTACAGGACAAACACTGTAGTACAACTACTACTAACATTTTCGCTCTAGGAATCCTTTTTCAATGTAGACATCTGAATTCGTCTTGACAACAAGATCATTGGAGAATGCATTTTTGCCCATTTCAGCCAAAAAGCAGACATATCCATCTCCAGACCTGGTTTTATAGCAAAAACAAATGTTGAAAAAAGAGTTATACTATCAAATGACATATAGTTGTTTAACTACTTTTCCAGTCTGAAAGAATGGCATTGATTGGCCATGGTACATTCCTGTGCACATTCAGTGAAGTCAGTCAACATGCCTGTAAATACATAGATACATTATCATGGTTGTAGCTATACGAGCATTGGTTTGTAATAATCAAACATTTTGCAAGTTGTAGTAAAAACTTACTATAAGTATGCAGGTATCTTCGATATTTTACGAATTCATTATTTTTCCGCCAAATGGCAAATCAATTGAAAAAAATATATATCTTATCCTAAAACAATCATCTAAAATGCATCTATAATTACTTGAACTACTAACCTTTGCCTTTAAGTAGCAGCATTTTAGTAGTTGTGTCCATTGGACTTGTATCACCATACTTTTTGTATTCCAACAACCAACCCTCAACTTGCAGTGGTTTTAATTGATGGATGGTTGCTAAAAGTAAAAAATGGCACCAGACTTTCATGCTCACTACTGTAGTACGTTATACTACTACTACTACGTAAAACTGCATTATAGTAGTAGTAGATTTGCAAAAAACCAACAACCAAATAATTTATCGATTAACAATAGTATTTGAAGGTTGTCTCGCGATCGAACTGGTTTTTCACTGCACCTTATAAGAACTGAACATTTTTCTTTATGATGAAACAAGCAGATTATATACATAATATACACGTCGACTATTTTTTTACCGAAAAAAAACTGTCGCAATTAGTAGGCCGTCAAAAAGGATCCTTGGCCAACGTCAAAATATGGGCTTGACAAAAAATATTCGTTGATACCAAAGCTGTCATTTTTTTTTACTTTAAAATGTGGTTGCGTTTTTTTCGGGAGAAGAAAAAACCACGTTCTTCTTCAAGGTCAGATTTTTCACGCACTTTTCGTGTGCTCTTGAAACTATTTTAATTCGGGCGTCAGTTAAACATATACTGCTATCAATGGTCTTAAAGGGAATTTCAACACCAATTTGGTCAGTGAAACACAAAAAAAGGAGAATTCAGTTTGTGTAAATTAGAGTCGAAGTTCCAATAATCGAACAAAAAAAACAAGGCGGATATGATGTTTCTTGGTGGTGGTAAGAACTGATGGTTGTCTTTTTTTGTGGATAAGTTGACCACTCTCGCATTCTTGGTGTTATTTTGAGGTCCGTTTTTTTACTGGAAAACAAAAAAAAACCTAAAAAATTCCTTAGCTGAGATTGTTTCAAAAGGTGAGAGGAATCGAAAATGTATCACTTTTTTCCTTCTCTCTTTTTCAACATAATTACATGCATGGAAAACAGCTATTTTGTTGGTGGTGGTGGTGATTTCTGTTTGGTCCTGTCTTTCAAAAAAAAGGTTCCATATAAATTCCTCTTTGAAGAGAGAAACAATAGGATTTCATCAAGTGCCTGGAAGAGAGAAGAAAAATGGCCCAAAACTCAATGAATAATTTTCCTAAGAACGAAGAACAAAAAAATTAGTGTGCATATGTAGCTGGTGTTAATCCCTGGGTGACATTTTTTTCTGCAACGGAGTTAAATAGTGGTACATAGTAAGGGGGATCGATATATACCCTAATTTTAATGGCCAAAGCATTTCCGTTGAGGCTTAAAGTGTAATTGAACTCTTGTTCAACTTTATACTTTACAATAAAGAGCAGTTTTGACCCCAAAATGATACACAAACTACTTTAAGACAATTACTACTACAATGGGAATTGAATTTCTATTTTTTACTTGTACGATGTGTTTGCTAAAGTGGGATATCTCTTGAAAAATGGAATTCATATCAACAAACGAATCGTTACTGTAACTATGATTTGATGTTCGAGCAACAGATTGGCATCAATAATCAATATATCTCTGGTTGAAAATCAAGTTTTAAATCACAATAGCCTATAACAAGTTATAACAATCATTTTGATTCTGAACTACCATTATGTAGTATAAATGTCTTTCACTTTATAATAGTGCAACAAAGTTGTAAAATGTGTCTATTATGTAGCTCGTTATAATATACTACTACTACGTAGTCATACGTATCAATTTTCAACTTGATAGAGTTTTGACCCAGCACTGTATATCAGTTGAACTTATAAATGAACATAAATTGAACTTTAAAATGTTGTCATAGTTTTAAGGCTAAAGATTGCTTTGTTTCGGTGTTGTTTGTACAATAGGGCGAGGTCTCATTAAATATTGCCCGAGCTCAATCTCAATTGGTGGTGGCTCGGGCTTCCGCTGAGGAGTATTTCGGGTGAATCGTAAGCAGAAACACTACATAAATCCAGGAAAAGTGGCTTGTGGAAAAGCGGCTGTTTTAGGGGTTCTAGACGGAATTTTTCGATGAAACTTGGACAGCTTATGCTGAAAGAATGGATTTATCGACCACAAAAATATTTTGCCGCTTAGTGTGTTGGAAGGCTCTAAAAGACGGCGACAATAAAGGTCATTTTTCAAAGGCCATAATTTCGGCCTAGGCAAAAAAAAATTTTTTTCAACTAATTACGCTGATAAAACAACTCTCAATGTATGTACAGCCCAAATTTGGCCAACATTGGCTCACTAGATTGTCCAAAATCGGCGTTTTAGTGAGAGTACTCCAGAGCGGTTCACAAATGTTTGTCTTTCCAGCAAAAAAATAAAGAGAAAATAGTGATGTCCAATTTCTAGCGCCTGTATCTCAGGATTGAGCCAACATTATTAACTGAAATTTGGTGTGACAATACGTAAAGAGTTGATTTATAAGCGTATTTAGTTGAAAAAAAAAAATTTTGCCTAGGCCGAAATTATGGCCTTTGAAAAATGACCTTTATTGTCGCCGTCTTTTAGAGCCTTCCAACACACCAAGCGGCTAAATATTTTTGTGGTAGATAAATCCATTCTTTCAGCATAAGCTGTCCAAGTTTCATAAAAAAATTCCGTCTAGAACACCTTAAACAGCCGCTTTTCCACAGGCCACTTTTCCCGGATTTATGTAGTCTTTCCGCGCTACGTTCAAAACAACTACGACCCAGCGGCGTAATCGGTGCAGCGGCAAAACAACAGGGTGCGAAACAAGACCTCGCCCTATTGTGCGTCATGTTAACAGACCCTTCTTTCAATAAACTGATGGCCTGTGCAAGTTAACTTGAACAGATTGTCATCACTTATACAATGGTCGATCATCCTTACAAGTGTTGATTAAGCCTTACATGGCTTGAGGTGCGATTGAAATCTTGTACAACTTGTTACAGCTTTGACCTCCACTATTTAACAATTGTAGTACATCAGTTGAACTTCAAACAAAAATTGAACTGTGGTAAATCATAAGTTTATCATGCAATGTAGTAATAAAAATGGCCACTGTTAAATGAAATAAGGCAGTCAGATTTTGTACCATATAATTATACGCATTGTCTACTATAACCACGATTCGTTACGTAGTAGGTAAACTGATTGCTCGTTCGAGTAGAGTCTTAACATCTATGAAAATGAGCAATAATCCTCACAAGTTTGACATGATCATAGTATAGTTGCTTTAAAAAAGAACCAAAGAATGTCTTTCATTTCATTATGTGTATAACATTTTGTGCAGAATGAAGTTGTAGCTGCAGATCAATAGCCCTCACTATTTTTATTGTAGAAAAACTGTGAAGAAGAATTTCCGTTGAGGAGCATAAGAATTCCATAGTGGCTGGTCAGTCATCTGAAAGAGAGGGTAATGAGGTAAGTAAGTTATGAAGTAATAAAATTCACGTAGGGAAAATCACAGATGAACAAGTCCTTTCTTCAAAATTATATGGTGACAAAATATTTATGTGAACAAAAATAAAACCTACACTCTCCACCTCTTCCTTCCAAAGCCGTCCAAAGAATCGCGAACTAAAATACTACTTTTTGTGAAGAAAAATATGGAAGTCTTCCACCACTTGCGTGAAATTAGCGGAAGAACAAAAGACGTCGAAAGAATTCCAACGGATTTTAAGAGAGGCAACTGATTTTCGAGGGACAATTTATGGGTCTTGCCTGAGCTCCTGCATTCCGGTTTCCTTTTAACTCTCTCAGGAATTATATTTCTCGACTCCTCCTTTAAAAAACAACCAAAAAAAATCATTGAATTTATATATATCAATTATATATGTTTGGAATTTCTTGGTGAAATACATCAGATATCTCCTTTTTCATAAATATAATTGAGAGGCCTGAAAAATGTTGGGAAAAATAACTGACAAGAAAAAGAAAAAGATTGTTTTCAATTGAAATTCGAGATTTGCAACCGAAAAAAAATGAGGCAAAGAAACTTGGAG
>CAXHLB010000207.1:0-30208 GCA_964017235.1 Sabellastarte sp. h YS-2021
AGAACACGAGATCTAACTCCAACACTGAGAGGTAAGATGGAACAAAAATCACCAACTAAAACTAGTAATCATGCTTCACCAATTACAATCGACCAAATGATTTGAATTTTTATTGGGGGAACGAAATCGATAACAACGGAAAAAATCAATGAGATAACAAAATAACATAAAAATAGTTGTCAAGAAACAAAATAATGACACATTGATATGATTTTCGCGAAACGTCGTCAATGTAGTACAACCTTAAAAAAGTCACATCTGTATCGGTCACTGACCCAAGTCCCCCCCCCCTTCCTCTTCTTCGAGGACTGATTATGCGCTCTCAGCTCCAGAAGAACCAGATTTTCATTTGTGGCCATTCAACTGCGCAGAGTCCAAACTTTTAATTTCGCAGACGCATTTTTCCGGAATCGAGAAAAAGGATTTTTTTGCAAGAATATTCCGAAAGCTCAAAAATAACCCGAGAAGGGTTTACGAGAAATTCAATGCATTTTTAACGATCAATAAAATTTTATTTGATGTTATGTGATACTTATCTCGTGTTACGAAAAATATTAAAAAACACACGAGCTAAAATGTCCACAGTGGTCAAGTAGCTGTCAAATTTCGCCTCCCCCCGCCCCCTAAAAAAGCTGGTGCAGTATATTGAAACTGAAGTCAAGCCTGATTTACCAGGCAAATCAATCACTTAGTACTTCCTCTGCCACAGACAGAAAAATTGCATCGATTTTTCTTTAGCAAAAGACGTTTGCTTTCCCCCTCCCAAACGATGCACGAAAACAGACCTTTAAAAAAGCTGATGATAGGGCACGTAATTTGCAGCTGAGAATGTTCTAATTGGAGCAGAGGAGGTATCAGTTTTGACAACCTCAGAGCAAGAGACCCCTAGCGGAGCAATTAAGAAGCTATAACCCTTGCGCTGCACATGATGTATGTCTCCCCTTCCTAACGTGCATTTTCAAGCTCTATTGCAACTGCTGCTACTGTTTTACAACAACAACAGCAAATACTTATATATATATACCATAGTATAGTAGTACATACATTATTTATTAGCGTGTGTGTGAGCGTGTGTAAATTTTTCTCTCTATTAAAGATTTTTTTTTCTATACAAAAAAAGAAAAATAATTGGGTTAAGTTTTAGAACTGAGAGAGAGAGAGAGAGAGTAAAAAAACTATACCGACGACGATTTTACGCCTCTATAATTCTTATCGATTTATTTACGTTGTTAAACTCTCTGTGTGTTTAATAACCTTAATCCTTTTGAATGAAGTCTTTCGAGGAAGCAGAGAGAAAACGCTTTAATGGGAAACTGCGACACATATTTTCCGAAGAAAAAAAAAGAGGAAAAGGGGAAAAAAATATTTTGTTAATGATCAGCGATGAGAGACATGCCCAATTCAACATTAACGTTGGACAAACACTTCTCCCGTTCGAAAAAGAAAGTCTTCTCTCAAAAAGTAGAGTATGTATTACTAAATATACTCACACACTCCCATACACACGCATGTAAACCCTTTTCAACAGTTGCATTAGCAGACGTGAGCATTCAAATAACTGACCGCAGATGGAACCTCTTGAGAACTTTTTTTTTCTGACAGAGCAAAAAATTTTGTTTTGTGGTAAAATGTGTAATTTTTCGCGTCTACTTTTTTTCTGGTTAAAGGCAGCCATTGCACATAATCAAAAAGGATTATCATAGAAGAAACCGTAAAAATTCCCGGCTTGTCCCATTGCAACGTATCAATCAATTGAGTTGTTCCAGGTTAATGAACCTTGCGTATTTTTTGCTGGGCTCCATCAGCAATGTCTACACATTCATGCATTATTTGCGTAATAATGCATACACTTTCGAAAGCAAACTTTTCTTGTTTGTTTGCCTTATGGAACCGCATGTAAATACATGTGTGTTTAAGTGTATACAGGTGAAGTACTGACCGTTTCTTTCAGCAAAAACGGATTAAGAAAAGGATTTACGAAACACAGAAATCTGAAAAAAGGAAGAGTTTAAAGGTTTCTTTTTTAGACAAAAACAACAACAAACATTGCTTCTGGAAATGTTCACAAGCTATTAAATGCTCAACAACGTTGGAATCACCCATTTTTGCCATTAAATTATTAAAAAAGGAGGAAAAATCGCATTGCCGAGTTTAGTGGCGAAAAGACATAATTCTCGCCGTGATCATGCATTAATTCAGCAAAAAGCTTACCAATTTCGCAGAAAATAATGGAATTTCGAATTCAAAAAAAAAAATTGCAAGCCCACCAAACGCACTTCTTGGCATAATTTTTTGGGACACTCTGCCTGATTTCTTGTTGCATTGAAAAGAGGTAATGGGGGAAAATGTATAACCCTTGTGTTGTAACAGAAAGAAAAGATTTGTGGGCTGTGTATCATGTTGCATCAGCTGTAATTAGTAGCCTATGAATCGTATATGTAAGGAGAGCAAAAAGTGCAATATGTAACACTTTGATGAGAAATAGTTTCCACGAGGGGGTGTGTTGATGTAAACAACACATGTGGGATGTCCTCTCTGTCTCTCTCTTTCCACTATGTCGTGATTGTGTTAATATACTTCCGTCGTATATAATCGACTCTTAACTTAGGACTACTACAGCTGATAAGTATTTTCTGCTGTGTTTTGCAAGATTTAGGGTAAAAGTATTGGATTTCTTGCTTGGATAAAAAAGACAAGGGTGCAGATATAGTTCTCATTCCTTATTCTATCATGCAACCGTTATAATACGGTGTGTCCTGTGTGGATTCTCAGTGCCCAACTGCCAAGAGTTCGACGGAAACACGCTGTAGAATATGATATATCGTGGTGTTGCCATTTGAGTTTCATTTTAATTGACTCCATACACATAGACAGCATTATTGTAGCACAATTATGTAATTGTACTGCGTTCTCCTGATATCAATACTACAGCATACTTCCTATGGCTCAACGACAGAAAAAGTTGAGATGATGAGCAAATGTTTGCTTGAAACAGAGATAAGACTCTGGCGTCTTGAAATATTTTTTGTTTTCTTTAGTATGTCGTCGATAAAGCTTCCTTGACTGTGTGTACCGCGAGTGAAGAGATATCTTTTGGTAAAGATGCTAATGGCGGCCGCACCGGTCAGCTTCCGCAAAATGAGACTGTGCGCAAGTGATTTTGAGCAGATGTAACTGGCGCACTAAAAAAACGTGGTGTCGCCACAAAAAATATATAACACACACAATCGGAACACGTGCACAGACCCACAATATCACTTGGTCTATTTCCTCCCAACAAACAGACGAGAGATCTTACAACACACTTGTACTATTACTACATGACGGGGTTCGAGGATTTGCCAATTCAGAGAATTTTAATGATGGGAGAGAGCGACATCTTTCGGTTTGCCCCCAAAAATCATTCCCTCTTCTTTCACAGAAAAAAAAATCAGAAAATCTCGCTTATTAAGTAAACCGGTTCTGTGTGTGTAGACTCCTCTCTTCGACTCACTTCGAAGAAAAAAAATGTGTTTGTAATGATTTAATTTTTTTTTCTGGGAGATTGCAGCTCATAAATGTGTACACATTCGACATACATTTAAGGGGGGAAAAGATGGCTGATTGAGCAGAAAAATGTTGTCATCATTCATCTTAAAAAGTGGCGAACTTTTAAGTATTAGTAGTGGCAGTCCTGTACCTAATGTATCGATATAGATTTATGCAAAAACAAGAGCAACGTTTCTCGTTGCAGCAGAATTTGCAGCATTTCCAAACACTTGTCTTTCGTCTCTTGTTATCCCTCTTCGTAAGAGGAGGACCTTCAGAATACACCTTTCTCTGTGGCCTTTTTTAGGTTGTCCTTGTCGACGTACAAGGGGTAACTTTTGTCTTACAGGGAATTCAAAAGGGCAATTGCTACTTATCAGGGTTTATGTCTCCGCAGTCTCGCGATTCTTTCTTCTTCAGAAGCACCAAATCTTCAAACACAAGTCAAAACATTCACAAGCGCGTTGTGTAAGCAACAAAAATCACTTGGAAGTAAAGTTGACTCAATGACAAGACGATTGATTCACAACTGGGACCGATCAAAAGCTGAATACGACCCACGAATCGGCATAAACACGCTGCAGCAGCACGCCATCATCACACAGTGGCCGGCAAAACGACACACATGACCGAGGAGAGCACGAGAGAGTGTGAGAGAAGAAGAAGAAGAAGCTGGGCCGCGTTGCGCGTTTTCCAGAAAAAAATCTCTTTCCAATATTTAATCACGTTTCACTCACTCTTACTTCGAAGTCTCTCCCTTCGCATTAAAGTCCAGTTTTTTTCCGTCTAAACAGCAGCAACACATGTGTGATGAATTTGCTGAAAGTAAGAGTGGGTACAACAGCAGGGCCTTGCATACACGACGAGAGGCACCTAAGGCGGCTTGAAACGGCGACAGCCTTTGCAACGCGCGTGCGGCTGAACACAAAAAGCATGTGTTGAATTTATCAAAAATTAAAACAAACACATTTTTTTGCTCTTACTGTTGCAGGCTGAGAAAAACTACTACTAACCCCCCACTAAATTAACTCAATCTTAATTGATTAGGAAAAAGCAAATTGTAGAACTCAACTGTACTTTGACCCCTTGTTGCTGCTCCTCCATGATCTGGCTCTCAGAGATTAACAGGTTCTTCGACAATCCTCTCACTACTAGTAAATGACCAACTCACAAAAAATATACATCCAAGGGTTAAATGTCCTTCGGATGTGCGCTTTTTGCCGTAAGAAAAATAGTCGCAAGTTTTAATTGCACTTCGACGTATGTTCGTTGAATGAGCAATTCTCATTTAAAGCAGCGAAACAACTACTTTTGAAACACCCACAAGAATCTCCACAGACACACTATAAGAATGTGTCCATGGTAAATTTGCTCATTGAAGGAGTGTGTTGTCCCACTAAGGTCGAGATAATTTCAAAAGCATGCGAAATGTACCTTGAGAATACGTTATATACTACTTTTGAGCGAACGTAACTTGTTTAGTAGAAAGTGGATGTCCTAATGCCACATAATGTATAGTAGCATTTATATAAAAGAAGCTCGGATGGCAATGCGTCCATCTTATCATCAAAAGGTCGAAATATAATTTTTGAAAGTTCCTTCAAACTGTCTCCCAACAAACAAGCCAAACGTAGTAAGCCTAAGCAGACAAGTAGTCCTCCAACCTAGGTGAAATAATTAAAATCTAAGCAGCATTTAAATCCTACTAATAACAAATTATTTTGAAAATGGCGACAAACAAATTTCTTACCGACAAACAAACCCAGACAGTTTCAAAACTTTTGAGTAACACAGAAGTAACTTTTAAAGCTTATTAAGTAAATTTATATACTTACTGACAAAAATGTCGGCAAATTAAAAAAAATCAAATAAATCCGGTTTTGAATATTAAACAAATCTCCTTAAAAATACTCAAAAATGTGCATGGTCAAAACTCGCCAAAATCTATACCATTGAAATTGTGAAAAGATGACATACAGAGAAGCTGATGTATGCATTTAAAAAGTTTGCGTATTTGACCGGCAGATGCAACAAAACGGTTTTGCCAAACAGCAAATCAAATAGAATTCCAGGCAAAGTCAGGGTTCAGAAAAGTCACCAGTTCACTGTCTGCGAAATGCACTGTATTAAAAAGTCGGGTAACAGACAGTGACGGACGACATTAAAAAACAGCAATCCGGTTTTTACGGTGCCCGAAAAAACGGGTAACCGCTCACCTCCTGGTACAAAGTCAAGTTTGCGATAACAATTTGATGATTCAGAGAAAATCATTGAAAATGTCGTAAGGGCTCTGAAGCTGATGCATATTGGGGTTCATTTTCATTTAAAAGAAGACGCTTATACGTAACTTGACTTCTGAATCTTACAAAACGAAGCAGACGGGTTGTAGGCCCGAACTCGATTAAAATTGACCCGATTTAGTCATCCTTAACATTTCTTCTGTTTCCTAAATCAACAAATGGCTCGGTCGTTCAACAGATATGTCTAAACATAAAAGAAAAAAAAAGAGTTTGCAATTGTAATTGCATTTGAGTTGTAAAGTAGGCTCTGTTGAGCGCCACAGCGCTTTGAACTTGAATGGACAATTCTCTTACTATGAAACGGCGCCGCTGCAGCAACGACACGACTACTTTTCAACACCCACAGGAATCTCCAGAGACATAAGAATGTGTCATGGTAGATTTGTTCATCGAACAAGTTTGTTGTCCTGCTGCTGCTACTAAGGTCTTATTAATCTTAAAAGCATGCGAAACGTACCTTGAGAATATGGTATTTTCGCGTGAAAGGGTAGCGAATGAATACTGAATGAATCCTTAATTCATACTACAGTGTGTTAGCATTAAAAAACTGTCGTCTTGCAAACTCGACTGCAACAAACAACTCGAGCCTGCAGGAGACACACTTTATCCAGTGAAACCTTAGAAATCGTCGTTTTCGGGAGTTGTCGCAGAAAAAAATATATATAAATGTAGGATCCACGTTTTTTTTTTTGCTTTCTTCATACAATCTTGTGTACATAAAAACAACTGTTCTCGAGGTTCAAAATTCGTTGATATTTTTCCCTATTTTCTTTTTACGAGAAAATTAAGTCAAATCACGATCTGCGTTGCTGGCTTAGCGACATTTTTGAGAAAGAAATGACAATTACCCCATATAGCCTTTTAGCTCAGCTGTCTAAAGCCTTAATTAATGAAGTAATGTATATTTTTGTTGGAAGATGAAAAATAGTGCAGCTTGCATCAAACAATAATAAACTGGAAAGAATTGATGATTGAAGCAACAGATGCGGCGACACTCAAGAGATCGGGGGGAAAAATCCACCGTCAGCATTGATAGAGCAAGTAGATACGTAATGTATACATTCACTACTATTATGAAGTGCACGTACCATCAACGTCGACCCGGGCTATTGCTTACCACAGTCCCAATGATGAGACGTTTACAGTATGATGATGAATCAACATGTGGATCAGTCTCTTATCACTAAAATTGTTTATCTTTTGAAAAAAAATAGGGTCTCAAACATCAGCGTTTTAAACAAATCTTTACTCATTTTTTACCAAACGTGAGAAAACAAAAGTATTGAAGCCAATAATTGCGAATTATGTATAGCTTTCACTTACCTCTCAAAAGTGTGGCCACGGTGCCCTTGTAAATGCTTCTGATTCCACCTTCTTTCCACAGACTCTTGGCCACATGAACTGGTCCGGTATACTTTGGGGGTCCAGTGGCGGCTTGTTGAACCTACAAAAGGAAAAAATGAGTTGATCTTTCTTAAATCGTGCCCAATCAAAAAAAGGTACACGAATTACAACTATCATTTGAGGCATATAAAAGTGTTAACAAACACATGTAGCGTAGTAGATTTGGCAATCGATCGAAGAAAACCGGTTGTTTGAAAGATAAACACTCGTTCAAAATCAATGACTTTAATGTCACAATTCGTTACCAGATTTCGAACTGACCCGATTCTTTTTTGAGCTGAAAGGTCAAACTGAGGAAATTAATTGCGCTCCATAAATATTTTTTCTCACGAATTGCACAAAAAATAGGCAGCATATATTTTAAACCCACAACAGGCGCCCTCATCAACATGCTTCATATAGAAATCTGTTCGAAAATGAGGTCAATAATATAATCAATCGAAGGCAATTAACCGCTCATTAAAACAGTTACTAAAAACAAACTCCGAATACTGTGTGGCGCTCACTAAAACAAAAAGACATATTATTCAATGCTACAAGCATTGCATGAAGTGGCGAAAAAAAAACTTGTTTGCAGCGATCTTTTTTGAGCGAGGGAGAGCAGCACACAAGGCACAGAGAGTCTGTTGACCACTGCTTGCCACATAATGTGGGAGAGTGAGAGAGAATCGAAGAATGTAGGAAAGAGCTTAGAAATTGACAGATATTTATCTATGTCATTCTATGCAAACAATATTTCCCTAATGGTCAGAGAGAGAAAGAGAGAGAGTGAGAGAGTAAAGAAAAAAAAAGTTTTTCGAGTTTATCTTTGTGTTGCACATTTTCTTCCCTTTGTATCTCTCGATTATAAACAAAAGACACATTCCTCCGTTCCTAACGAAAAGTCCAAATACTACAAGCACGAAAGTGTTTCTAAAAAAACGGAGCGTTTTGCAGCTGAAACAATGCCCCCGATCTTTCCACCTACAATTCTTAACCATTAAAATGGTGGGAATAAACGACCGTGTCGATAGATTGCGGATTCAACTACTATATTAACTTTTGCAAGCATAGAAAGCAGCGCGAGCGGTAAGCGAGGGGTCAAGATCCTGTGCAAAGAGCAGACTGCAGCAATGTTGCTTGTCCGAGCATCAAAAAAATCACCTTCTCACTTTTTTTTCTTTTAAACATGCATTTTAAACGAGCTGATGTGGGCTGTCGCGTTTCAAACACTCAGACACTTAACATTAATTAACACATGCTGTCGTGTGGACCCATTTTATGCAACGGAGGCAATACCTGCAAGATGCACTTGATGCGCTCACCGGGAGCCATGATCGAAGTGGTCAAAACACCAGAAATTCCGCCTGCCAAAGCCAGTTGACCCAGATTCAGCTCATGTTCTGGATGCGTTTGTTGGATTTTCTTGCCAATTCCAAAACCCCATGAAGCTGAGGGCGAAAATCGGTGCCACACCGACGATTGGCGCTCCCATCCCTGCACGTAAACGTTAGCTTTTAGTATAAGAACTCCTATTAACTCATCAAATTTCACCTCAATAACAAAAAATACACTCATTCATCCAAGATGCAGTTTGGTCAATCGATCTGTCATTTGAGAGAGTGCAATAGATTTTTGCATTTTCTGCAACTTTCGCTGAACATAAAAAATCGTTTATCCTCAAATGTCAATGATTTTTAACTTTATAAAAAAAACCTACACACTAAAAGCAGGAAAGGACGGATTACGAAATAATCACTCTACCTTTATAAAGACCTCGGGATCCCCTCGAGTTTGACAGTCTTTGTCACACAGTCCACAGTGCCGGCGTACATTGGAGCTTCTCCCGGTTTTGGCAATGGCATTGTCTGCAATCTGACCTGGAATTCAACAAAGCATTTTCCATTCATTTTGGTTAAGGAAGAGATCCACGTTTTCGCGGATAGAAAACGATTCTCAATCATGCAAAGCTTGCACAAACTACTACTCTATTGCTTAAAAGAAGAGAGGACCTTTGCATGTTTGAAGTCTACAACTCAAAATACATGAATGTAGCGATACTTGAAGGATAGTGAGTGTTTGCAATGATGATAATAAACATTAAGAAATTTTCTCAAACTTCTATGGTTAATTAATGTTGGGAGAGAAGGGGGAAATTCCCGACATAATTTTCGAGCCGAAGGGTGGACTAACAGCAATTTCGGGGGTGGGCTGGACGACGGGTGTCACCACTTAACCCCCTAGGGAGATTATCGAACCCCAGATGAAGGGAGTGAAAAATGACAAGTATCTTTGTTTGGAGAGAGAAAAAAAAATATGTGTGCAACATGTGCTGCGTTTGTGCCACGCGGGGTAAAAATCGTTACATGCCCAACTTATGTCGGGGCCGGAGAAAAGGTTGCGTGATTTTAATTGCTTATCTTTCCGTCCATCCGACGGAGGAGAAATTCGCAAACTTTGGCCTTTCAAAAACCGGTTCGTCCTTACGTTAAATTAGGTTATGACCGGCGCTCCGAATGCAGCCAAAATCTCCGAATTCATGCAATGGAATTTTTTATGTTAACAGGTTTTCGTGAAATATTTGCTACTAGGTAGGCAATTATCAAAATAAGTTGACCCTTTGGACCCCACGACTTTGACCATTTTTGATAAAACATTAATGAAAAGGTCCACATCTGGATTTGTAAACACATTAATGCCAACGTTCGTTGTAGTGTAGGTTTTTGTAATTGTAATGCGAAGAACAATTTAATTTTTAGAATAACCGGCCCATGTGAATTAGGAATACTTTCCAAACATGGCTGACATCTTGAAAACGAGGAAAAAATGACAACAAATGCAACTGACTTGAAAGAGCACTAGTTTAGGGGCCTCAAACTAAGCCTTACCTTGATTGTATCAAATGGATGGCCTGAAACAACGGTGCAAACGCCACCGAATCCTCCAGAGATGAAGTTCTTGACTTCGCTGGTTCTTTGCTTTTCGGTCATCTTGGTGGAAGCGTGTGGATTTTTTTGACAGTTAGGTGTTTTGATTAAAATGATGATGTTTGATCTTATGGACAACACAAGTGTGAGCTTAGTCGGAGTAAAACCCTGTCGGTCGTTTGTGACTGATGGAACTCACGTTTCGACAAACACAACTGAAAAGTTGTTAGTAAAACATGTGAGCCTGGTCCACAAAACTTGTCATACAAGCCTTTACTGGTTAGGACGAGGGATAAAGCGTCTTTCTTATGCTCAACAAACACGACACTTTGCAGCTTAGTGTTACCGTGAACTTTTGCACAGCTCAGTAGGTTGACAAGTAACAGGTTTCAAGTATCACTACAGGTAAGCAATCGTTGGACCTAATTCATTCCAGTTGACGAGAGATTGAACACCCATGGTTGTTTTCAAACATGATCAAAGAAAACACAGTGCCAAATCCAAACGCTTCCTTATGTCAGGGTTTCACGAGCCACTTAATACAAAAAAATCAAAAAAAATGTTTTGTGGCAACTCTAACTCATATCAACAACGTGAAATATATGTCAAAAAAAGACATCAGGCCTTTTTAGTAAGAAATGCTTTTGTTGTAAAAGAAGCCTTTTTGAGGTGATAAATTGCTGTGCAACATGGCTTCAGATCCCGGGCCAAGCGGTGCTTCAGGCAAAAATGGTTCGGTAGCGTACGTTCCTGATCACGTAAATATGACCAAAGCGAAAGTGAAAAGGAAAAACAACTCAGATTGGAGTTGGGAGGATGAGATGCTGATGTACGACGTCTGCCATCGCGATACCATCAAGAAAAAGCGAGTGAATGAACGTGAGGAGAGAAAAGAATTGAAAAAGGCTGGCTTGGTCGATCTGGAAGCCGAGGCTGAATCTCGCAGATTGAGGAAGGAGAAAGAATTAGAGATTCTTCATCAACGCGAGGAGCGAAAATTGTTCCTCGGAGGACTGGCTCAAGAGACGATCGAACGCGACCTTAGAAAACATTTCACACAATTTGGACAGATCGTAGACGTTCAAGTGATGCGTGACAAGGACACCGGACTTTCCAGGGGCTTCGGTTTCGTCACGTTTGCTTGTTCCTTCATGGCTGAAGCGGCAATTGAGCATAAGGAAGATCATGTCATCAATGACCGTAAGATAGAGCCTCGTCTGGCCAAACCTGATGCGCCAAGACAAAAGAAAACGTTGCCAGAACTCGAAAGAGAATCTCAAGCGCTAGACGATCAATGTAAGAACAAGAGAAGCGTCTTTGTCGGCGCCTTGAAATCAACAATTAGGGAAGAAGACTTGGTGAACTACTTTAGTGTATTCGGAAAAGTATTGAGAGCTGTCAAAATCTTCGACAAATCGACGGGCGAAAAGAAAACGTTCGGATTCGTCGATTTTGCCGAATTCGGAGTCGTTAGGAAAGTGATGAACGTGACTAAGCATTTCATCCAAGGCAAACGAATTCGGGTGGAGCTTTCGCGGCCGAGAATCGAGTTTTCTCATCAAACAAAGACCGTTTTCGTCGGCGGTCTCGAAGACGGCATAGACGACTCAGAACTCCACAAGTATTTCTCCGAATTTGGTTTCGTCACGCGAGCTCTGCGCATTCCGGACAAAGACGGTCCGAAGCGAAAGTTCGGGTTCATCGACTTTGACGACTACGACGCGGTCGACATCGTGGTGGGCCAGCGCGACCACTCGATCAATGGACATCGGGTTCGAGTGGAGTTGGCTTTGCCGTTGATCAACGACTCATTGTACGAGAAAGACGTCGTTGTCCCCGGCGAGACTTGGATGGAAAAAGTCCAGCGAAAACTTCAGTTCGCGATTCCTGACCAGGGAACTTGGGGCGAAACCATGGACACTTATGAAGTTTTTGTGAAAGGTGGACCCGAAGTCAAAACAGTTCAATTTAAAATACCTCGAGGAATGCTAGAGTACACAATTGGAATGGCTGGCAAAGTGGTCGAAGAGGTTGCCAATGATACGAACACAAGAATAGTTGTCACCAAACCGCCAGTTGGCTCCAAACACGTTGTCTTCGCCATCACTGGCAAAAAGAAAGATGTTCACTCAGCTCAATACATTTTTCAGCAAATTGTAAAGTCAAATCTTCATAAATTAAATACCGTCAGACCCATCACCAATAGCTGAAAGTCAAATATACTGCGTTATGACTTAAGGAGTCCATTTGACGTTGCTGTGAAGCGGCTTAGCCTTGAAATTTCGAGACAATCCTAGTCTTAGACCGGTTAACCGTGGAGTGAGGTTCGAAGTTGTTACAGGCGAAGCCTTTTTTATCATAGTTGGCGGTGTCCACTTTTGCGATACACTCCTCGGTGGCCCCATAGGACTTAGTAAACTTGCTTTGGGAGATGTCGTCGTCGATGCTGGACTTTGTACTGGAGCCTTTGCTGCCGGAGTTCTAGTAGTAGCTGGGGCCTTGGGTTTTGGAGCAGCTTTCGGGCTTGGTTTGGAAGGTTTGGTATTTTCGTCTTTCTTCGTTTGTTTGGTGGTCTTTTTGACAGATTTTGAAGGAGCAAACTCATCGTCAGATTCCTCTTCAGCGTCAAACGCGTCTTCTTCATAATCGTCGTCACCTGAGTCGTCGATATCATTGCCATATTTCTTAGAAGTCAGTTTTCGCCTGGAGCGTCCTGATTGTGCCTGTTTTACTTCATCGTGGTTGGAGTTCTTATTTAAATTTGCGGCTGGTTTTGGCTTTTCCTTCGAGACAGTTTCGACTTTCAGCTTGCCCTTTGTGGTTACTTCGCTCACAGGTTTTTCGTTTGCAGTCATTTTGCCCTTGGCTGTGGCTTTCTTAGAATTGGCTTTTTTCTTGCTGACAGGCATAAACTCATCTTCTTCATCAGAAACATCCCCGACATCAAATGAATCGTCGTCTCCTGTTTCATCGTCACTGTCGACATATTTCTTAACCAATTTTCTTCTTGAGCGGCCTGGTTCGGTAGGTAGTGTGGTAGTATCTTTAAAATCCCCGATTTCAATACTTGGAGCGGTGTCGGATTTGGTACTAGCAACTGAAGGACTACTGTCTTTGTCATTTGGCACGGGTTTGGCCTCTTTACTGGCCTGTTTACTTGACACAGTCACAGTTGTCAACTGGTGGATAGTAGTATCATCTACGTCATTTGCTGTTTGGTTTTGCAATTCTGTTTTTCCTTTCTCAGATTTGGCCTTTTTGGAAGCCGGCTCAAACTCTTCTTCTTCTTCGTCTACAAATTCTTGATCTATTAAGCACTTGGAAGCGGCCGTTGCAGCTTTCCTCCTTTTATTTTGCAATCCAGAAGGTCCTGGTTGGGGTTCTTCGAGAACCAAAGGTGGTGGTATATTCTTTGAAGCTTCTGGTTCTTCCTTTTGTTCTTTTGATTGTCTGATCGCTTCTTCTAATTGCTTTTGAAAAAGTTCCTCGTCCCGATCTCTGGGTGGCCTCCTAGGCCTGGCCACATAGTGCTCCCCATCGAAATCAAGGGATTGAGTGGATGTCAAAGGTCCCGGAGGGAGTTCTCGAGATTCCTCAGGCCGAATAACCTTTTTTCTCGACAATTTGGACATTGTGCTTCTATGCTGATAAAGAATAAGAGCAAATTATATCGACTCTGTCCATAGGCCTTGATTCTTTCCTGGCCAGACTTCGTCAGGGAAGTACTAGTTTTCAGTAGTTTAGTTTCTGAGCCTTTGGTTTAAATATTTTGCCGCTGTTTTTGTTTTCGAAGTGGAAAAATGTTTGTAGCCATTTTTTAAAATTACACTTGTTTTCCTTTTTTATTTTTTTATGCATATCTTTTATTTCAAAAAGTAAGCAACCTTTCATCACTAGATCATTTCATCAATAGATTAATGATGAGTCATTTTTTACTGGAAATTCTGGATTCTTTATAAGATCTGAACTGTTTTATAAAGAATGGACTAATATATTTATCCCTTCTTGTATTCCGGAGAAAAGAGCGCTTGGGAGAAAAGGCTTCAACTTCAAAAAACTATACGGAGTCCTGGGTCGGAATACTCAGGAGTCTATACTAATCCTGCGGAATACTAAGCTGAGAGTCTTTATCTGTATGATGCCGGAAATCTTTCTACATAAAGTATGGATTTATTGGCTTCAAGATCGATCGGTATCAACCAGCAGCCCAAGAGGACGTGGTCCAAGGCTAATTTTAAGGCTTGTTTCTCGACGCTGTTGAATCAAAACCAATCATATATCTGCCTAAGTTTCGATTGTGCTACTATATTCCTTCATACGTCCCAATGGACACCAACTGCAGACATTTCACTAACCTGCGCACAAAGTTCTCCTTTAAGACTTTGCAATGGATCGATCACATTCAAAGCCACAACGGAAAAAAATAGCCAACACGTCGATGTTTCCTTTCATAGATGGAGGACCGTTCGCTTGATCAGACCAAAGAGTCTAAGCGAAATAGTACAATGTGTTCAAGCGAAGAAAGAATTTTTTCTACCGGACCAAGTCTTAACCATCATAATCAGCTCATTGCGAAACTCAAGAACTTATGGTAGCTATCAAGATCTATCCTTCTTGTTTTCTGATGTTTATCAGCTTTACGTCGCCGAATCTCTGGGACTTACAAGATTGAATGAGGCTCCCAATTCCCAATCAAACCATAGTTTGCTAACTTCAATGTACATGGCGTCAAAGCACTACAAACCAGAAGTGAAGAAGAATGAAGAAACCCCATGGTCTTGCAAGCGTTGCGATCGACAATTTCAGTTCTACAGTTTGAAATGGCTCCATTACCATTCGTCTGCTCATGCCAAGTGTGCAGAGGGTCTTAGAGACATTTATTTGAGGGCGAACGGGCCCTCTGGCACTGCCGACTGCCTGGACAATATGATAGCATGGGAAACTGATCTGTCCGCAATTCGGTCTGTCTTTAATTGCAAAACCTGTATTGCTACCTTCAAGAGTTTGAACGACTACTCACTCCATGTGGAATCTCACCCTTCAAGCTTCTTGGCCCTTTTTCCTTGTCCGCATTGCTGCAAGATTTATAGAAATGTCAGTAACTTCGTCACTCACAATTGCTTACGACCTTATCAACCACAAAAGAAGGAACAAAATTTGGATCTGAGATGCAGGCCGTCTTTTTATCCCTCGGTCCCCAATGTAGCTGCCACGCAAATGTGTACTTGCAGAAATTGTGGTTCTAAATTCGACTTTGTATCGGAGTTGATGGTGCATTACATGTCGAACGTCAGCTGCTCAAGAGTTGTAGGAGGAAACGTAACCGATGCTAATTATGTGTTGATGAACACCTCTCAATTCCCAGGTCAGTTTACCTGTGAGCTGTGCGGCATTGTCTTACCATCTGTGTTTGGGTACTTGCTGCACCTCGATCATCATCAACTGTCGCTGTCAGAAAAGAACGAGCCGTTATACCTGTCGTGTAAACGATGCAACGAGCACTTTCGCACCCCTTGCTCGTTTTACAACCACCTGTGCAAAAAGAAGATCGTTCGTCGATATTGTTTTTTCTGTGACGAAATCGAACGCAGTTGTCAACAAATCGACTTGAGAATTGTTTCAGTGAAGTCGTTGAATTTGGCATTAAACCCCGCTCCTCCTACGACCATGGCACCAGTAACGACAATGCAACAACCAAGGGACGAAATTGAGGCTAACGTAGTGGACCTGCGTCACGATGAAGACGTTCAGCAGCCAAGTTGTTCCAACAAGAAGAAACCAGTTCCAAAGCCCATATCATCGAACAAAAAGCCGAAAGAGTATTTGGATTACAACTACTATTGTGACGATTGTGGAGTAATAATTCCATCTGATGAGCTGTGGAAACATTTTCGAAGTCAGCCGCGTTGCGTGGAAACAGTCAAGCCGCTAATTGAATTTAACCAGTTTAAAGTGAATGTATTGTGAATCGGCGGCGCTTCCTTTCTAAATAAAACTATTATACGTACTTTTTAATAACAATATCACAAGCTAGAGTATTATGGTTTAGTGTTGTCAGGAGGCTCGAGGAGGTAACTGAACTTGTCGTAATTTTGCAGCATGTAATTTGGCGCGTAGAACTTTTGGCTTCTGTCGTCGTTCAAGATGAATGGATGAGTGTCGTCGAACCATCCTCCCGTTCGTATCAGGCTGGCGATGTAAGTCAAGTTCGTTTTCTCTGGGTAGTCGCCCCATCGTGGCTTGTCGTGCTTCTGTGCTGACAACAATTTGGTTTTAATGCCCTCCGGAGTGTAACACCACGAACAATGATAGCCAGCAAAGTGGTCGAGCCGTCCCACATTCCAACCCTTTATTGGTCGACCCGTTTTGGCTGTGTATTTCTGCACGTTTTTGAGCAAAAGATCGTCTTTCCAAACATTTCTTCTCATCAGCATCGCGTTGTTCAAGTAGACGTCTCGGAGCATCCCCACTGTGCACATCACCCACAGTTGGAGCAATCTCTCCTTGGGCCTCGACAGCAACTTCCCGAGTACTGGGATGCTGTCCATCATTCCCGGATCTTCTGCTTTCAGCCAGTAGAACCCGTACACTGTCCATCGGAATCCGAACCGAATTGGCTCGCTATAACCATCGTAGAGTTTGAGAAAAAGCAACGGGGCTCGATCTGGAAGTTCATCTGAATCGAGCAGCAAGAACAAGTCGTCGTCACGTTCGTTGCGTATCATTTTCATGCCTTCTTGGCCCAAATGTTTCCGAATCAAGGCGTCAGCCATCCATCCGTTATCCTTGCCCTTTTCCGAAAACGTTGACAAGTAGATGTAGACGAGTTTGTGGTGAATGTCACTAAGCCAACCATTCCTGAACTTTTCCAAGAAGTGAAGGGTTTTGCTGGTTCCAAAAGTTGTGAAATTCGACTCTTGAACCAGGAAAACATCAACAACATCCTGTAAGGTTCTGACTCTTGTCTCAAAGAAGTCATATTCATGATTAACTAAAACTCCGTGAATAATTCTTCTGGGAATCTTTCTTCTTTTGATCTTTTCCCGTTCTCTGGGATTTGAAATGTAATGACCGTGCCACACTGAATCCGGAATTCCACAGTCATGCCCATGGTAGTCTTCTACACAGACACATTTGCTTTCATGGGTCTCTGTCCAATCCGTTCCCTCAATAAAGCACTCTTGACCTCCATCGGGTGTTTTTCTAAAAAAAAACCGGCAAATTGTTGAAAAAAGGTTTAAGAATAGGATTGGATGATGTAAAGATAAATCATTTTTAAAATTTTAATGTTCAAGAAATAATACGTAGTACTATTTGTACCTCGTACTTTGTAAATGAAAATATTCTTTGTTAATTTTGACAAATAATGAGTGAAATTTGTTTGCGTTGAATGATTACAATTTTGTAAACTATCGTATAACAGTTACATTTATCTCTATTTTGGAAAGGTATGGTGGCTGTAAAGTTGTATTGGGTTTGCCAGTGTGCATCGTTCATGCATATTGAGCATATGGCAACGTCGAAAAAGGATCCAACTTTGTCAAGTATAATTAATCTTCGTCTCAAAACTTTTTCAATGCATTTTTGGCTCTTTGTGTCTCTCAGACTCACGCTCAAGAATTTCTGTGACTGAAATTACATGTACTATTGGAGAAGTATGTATATTAATTACTTCTGCCTGACAAATGTACCACGTTCCATTCCCCAAGTTTTAAAATAATGTTACTGTTGTTTATGAGGTACCTGAAAAAATCGTCTCCATCCGATTCGTCCTTCAGTTCGAAGACCTGGTCTCTCCATTTTTCCACCTCAAAATCCACGAACTTTGCGCCATTTCCGTCAATGATGAGCTCATTGTTGCCTGTAGGCTGTGTCTCTTGGGTGTTGTAGTACAAAAATGGTTTGATGATTTTTTCATGAAGCTTGGCCCTGGTTACGTCGTCCCTTACACCAATGGCTACAATGCACATCAACGTTATCTGCACAGGAATAAGAAAGATAAACGTGGGTTATAGAGAAAGCGAGGCAAATCGGATTTGGCTTTTCGACGCTAAAGGCATTACCGACGTATGGTGCTTCGCTACTACTCTTTCATCAGCCTGAAGAATTTGCTTTAAGTGGATTTATTTTGGGTGAAACAATGGAGGCCCTTATGGGGAGTAATATACATTTAAGCATCCTGCTATTGGGATACTGTATGGTGGTAGAGGTTGTGGGTTGCTCGTTTCTTTTTTGTTGTTGCCACAGGTTGCAAAAAAACATTAAAAGGCAATTCCTTCGTAGTAATTTTATATATACGTAAAGGCCAATGTGTTACTACTATAGCAGTGGTTTGTTCACATTGATTTTTTTCAATGTCGGGTTTAAGCCTCGAGCTTTTTATGAACAGAAAGGGCTCAAAAAACCAATTTGCTTTTGATGTCGATCCTACCTTAACACAAAATATTATCAATAACGCTCTTTTAAGCAAGGCCTTTCGTCTTCTTGTAAAGTTGAGCATCATATTTCCAATGCTTGTTCGGAATCCCTTTTTTTTCAGCTGATATTTTTGTTATACTATATAGTAGTTTTGATGGCACCTTTGCGGGTGGTTCCGCGTTACCTGTGCATACGTACGAACGCGCAGGAAGAGCAAGTATTTTCTCCAAGCCTGTATGACACAATTCGGCCGGTTTCAAATGTAGGAGGAACATGCATCACGCAGTAAAACCGAAGTATCCGATAAAAAAGTATATAGTATAGTTTTCTTTAACAGAATTATATTGCAGACTGCAGTTTGCCGCAATTTTTTTTTTGGTGGCATGAGTTTTTTTATTTATGTATCCAGACCACACATCGAATAAGTTGATTTGCCCAATTCCTCGTAAAAACGGTTAATAGTAAGCCTAAGCAAAGCAGGGAGAGAGAAATCTTGTACTACAGGTAGAAATATACTTTTTGTATGGTATTGACGAGCCGCTCTGCCTTGCAGTTACGTAGTACACACAAGGAAGCGCTACAGAGGTGAATCAGCAGCGTTCATTTTTGTCTGCCTATGTGTTTGTCAAGTAATATGGCCTGACTTTACCATTCTGTGTCAACTCCTATGGCATTAAGGTAAGGATAATCTTTTCCATCGCAATCTGCTGAAAAACTTAACTTTTTCTGTCTCGGGAATGGCAGATTGCTTTCAAGGTTGTGCCTTTGGCAGACCAAAGTTATTTCCAACCACATGTTGCACAAAATGGCTGGGGAATACAAAGTACAACGGGCATGAATCTGCATTGAATTCCCAAAATCATGCGTTTTTTATGGCTTGTCGTAGACAGATTCAGAAAAAAAAATAGTAGCGAGACAAGCAGACGGTTTAAGAGAGAAAAAGGGGCGCATAAAAAGTGCTGACTTGCAGTTTGCACCGATGCAAAAACATGCAAGTGGTTGTTGGTAGATGATGCCACCATTAACAGCAATTTTTGAACGACAAAAAAAAAATCCTCGTGCGAAGAAGTATTAAATATTATTATAGAGAATTTACTGGAAGTTGTGCAATTTTTGCAACAATTTTCATTGAAAATAATGGTTTAGGTGAGAGTAGAATATCAAGAAGTGCAATCTATGGTACAGCAACATTGCTGACTGCAGTTTGAACTTCAACAACACACTATTGTATTGTACTATGTACATAGTATACCGGGTGGCCCGAAAAAATTGGCACTATCAGAGCGCGCGACTTTAGATTGTTATTAACTTTTGACTCGGGGATTGCACAACAAATATCAATTAATAAAAAATGTTTCCCTGTAATAGATGATCATATTTTACCCAATTAACCAACCATCAGACTTAAAATCAGCCTCCAATTGTTTTTAGAACAATGCACATAACTGCCTTATAAACCCCTCTGACATAAGACCCCATAGCTCAGTGACTGCAGCCTCCAAAGCCTCAATATTTGTATAGCATAAGCAGCAGACTATGGCCTCGATGTGCCCCCAAGAATGAGCAGTGTGGGAGATTGCATAAGAAAAATATGGAAATTGCAAGCCCATTTCTTGCGCTTTTTTTCAATAAACAAATTTGTATTTTTCCCGTGCATCACTTTTTGGAGCCATTTGCTTGTATCTAAGTGAAATTTTCGAAAAATGCCTTAAATAGGTTTGTTTACCCATAATCTATAGTGTATTTTGTATTAATGGTAATTTTTATAATTTTCCCACCCAAGCATCAAAAAATTGATTCCAAGTACAAAGTAGTCAAAATTGTCGCTTTTTTGCTTCTTCTTTTTCGCTTTTTTTCATAAGAGGTTTTCAGCCTTCATTTATGTGGGCCCTGGACCACCATAAGGTTTTTTTAACCTTATAAGTTTGTCCCCAATATACTTGATTGTCCTGCTCAAGATTGCTTTTTGAAAAAAAAATCCCTATGTCCTTTGTGTGGGCGCTGAGATCTCAACAATCTAATGTGGTGATTTTCCGATGTCAAGAAGTGCGCGCAACTTTTTTTCGTGGGTTGCATTCGAAGGCCGTTTTCTCCCCAACAAGGTGAAAATTTTGAAAACTTACATTAATAAGTTTGTTTGTCTATAATTGATGCTGTAATTGCTATTAATCTTAATTTTCACAATTTTTCAATCCCAACCTCCCAGATCAACTTAAAAATAGTGCCAATTTTTATGGGCCACCCGGTAGTATAAAGTATCTGCATCCGTAGTCAACGAGAACTCAGTCAGTAGTAATCATCTGGAACTTTCGATGGGCTATCTACGTATAGGCAGGCATGTGCAAGATGCAATGAGAATTTTTCCGACTCATTTATTCGGCCAAACGGTTGAAATAAGCACTATACTAAAATTCCGAATATGCAAGAACAATATATACAGAAAGAGGAACATTTAATCTTATGTGCAAATGAATTGTTCCTTTGAGAACTGATGCACAAATGACTTTTTCTATAATGAAATGCATGGGATTGGAACGCGTGGTTACAAAGAATAGTAGTACGTATAGTGGTTGTCACATTCATTTACAGAAACCGTCCTTTACATGCGTAGTAAAAGTTTCTTTTGTGGGCTGGATTCACCAATGTACTTTAGATATTGCATCGAAACTTGTGGATATTCTTAGTAACTTATAACCGGAGGTTGTGTTGCGTGTGATGGTTCAAGCAAAAGCTAAAATTACATGGTAATCTGAGCTCAGAGGCATTTTCGCTTCGTAACTTTGTTCGAAAATATATACTTGAAATTTCGTTTCACCCCCCGACAAAACATAGATCGATCAATTAGAAAACTTTGTTCACTTTCAGTTTAATTGTTACGAGCCCTCTGAAAATTGTTGCGGCCGATGGGATTTTTTTTACAATGGTAGCATTACGTACGTACTGCACGGTCATCTTCACTTTGATTCTTATTGCTTCGTGGCAGATGTTTTTGATTGTACTTCCTACGAACGCCATGATTCCCTAAATTGTGGTAAAAAAAACTTCCAAAGAGACAGTGAATTGTGCAAAAGAATGTGCAAAGCCGAGTCATCTACAAAACTATTTTTACTCGTGTATCGTTGCGTAACAGCAGTTTTGATCGTCAGTTTCATACGCCTCCGGAAAACAACTTTGAAAAGGTTAGAAGTGGGTTTTATCCCCAATTTTCAAGTCCATCAAGAGTTGAGGAAAATGGACTTCTCCCATTTTCCCTGTCCAATGACATGATAATAAAATGCATGAGGCTACAGTGATGGATGTTTACATTTTTCTATACAATCTATAGTTTTGGATGGGAAAAAGGTCAGCTGTTATACCAGGGGAAGGCAGATTATACACTGTACGTGATCCCTCCACATCTGCTATGAAGCATTTTTAAACGTGTAGTATGTAGGACCTTTGAGATGAATAACTTTGGCATTTCTTTCAGGTATGCACGATTGGACCAGAAATCTCGTGGAGTTGCAAAAACTTTACTTGCATTACGAGTTTGAAAGTTGAAGTCTCTTGCGAGTATTTTGAGCTTCCCATAAAAAACCCTTCCACTCAAGCATGAATAAATAACGAGGTGTTACGAACTAAATAGGACTCAGACCATGAATACTGCTCTTTCAAAGGTTTTGATGGCTGGAGTATGGAGGCAAATAAGACTGAGAAGAAACCAAGCCCTAATCATCATTGTCTTCCTATTGTTTGTGTCTCTAGACACTCTGCTTAATTCTTCATCAGTTAAATGGAATGACATTGTGGAAAGAAAGTTACGGGGAGGCAAGTTTTTTGGTCGACACCTCGACATATCGCCCGACCTTTCCGTACAGAAATCCAAGCGACATCCTTAACAATGAGTTTGTCGAGGCAGCAACGAATCCGTGGGAGGACGGATTTTCTGGCAAAACGAAGGACACCAGAGGTTATTTGTCCAGTATCAACAAATGCAACTTTAGGCAGTACACAAACGCAAGTCACGTCCAAGACGGTTCTTTTGCCCGAGAGTACATAAATTTTAAATCATGCATAATGAGCCAAGATCCAGTTGCACGAAAGTCGATGTCAAACAGCGACCTGATTCAAGGATCCACCGGTAAGTTTGGCGACCTGAACGTCCAGACAGTATTCAAGTACAAATCAAATCCGGCGACGTGTAGTCCATTGAAAGAGGATGCACCAAAAGTGGTTTACTTGGTCAAGTCGTCAGACCCTGAATTGCGACGCACGGTGAGAAGAACGTGGGGATCAGAGTCGAAACTGGATCACAAAATTGTCTTCTTTGTTCAAAATGAGGCCGTTTTCGAAGACGACGTAGTCTCTGTTGGCGGCGATGACTCAGCGTTCAGCGAAATAAGGTTTAACCTTGCCATGTTAAATTGGATGAACGAGCATTGCAGCATGGCAAGACTGGTGGCTGTCACCAGTGAGACGACGTATGTCAATAAGGACCGCGTTGAATTACTCGCCATTAAGGAAATGTTTGCCAGTAACCGTTTGTACGGGTCATTTTTGTTCAAAATGGAGCCGAATCGTGATCCAGATGCAGAACATTACTTGACGGAACGAGAATGGCCGTGGAGTTACCTGCCAGCCTTCACCGATGGCGACAGTTATGTCATGTCAAGTGACGTCGTTCCTAGAATGCTATTTGCAGCATCTTCAGTCCCTAATTTGAAGCTAACCAAAACCTATATGACTGGATTGCTACCTCAGCTGATGAATATCATCCACCTGAACCTCAACAACTACTTCAACGACTGTGAAAATGTCGAAGGGATTGACAATTTAGGCAGTGAGGATTTCGAGGAATGCTCAATTGGCAAACTTGGATTCTTGAACCACGTCCAAACTCCCGGTCGAATGAGTGAAATCCACGATTTTGTCGAAGATTTAAAGGAAAGGAAAGTTGTTTGCACCTCAACAAAGAGGTGCTTGGCTAAAGTAGACGACAAGTGCATTGTCTATGCTCCAGACTCTAAATCGAAAACGAAGAAACCTTAAGATTCATTCTGAAACGTGGGAAAAAGGACATCCCATTGTGATACGCTTCAACATGATAAATCGTCTAAAATACAAGCTGTTTCAACGGCCCATGCTTGGTTTTTGTGCGCTTTTTTTATCGGATTTGAAGACGAAAAAAATGGATTATTTTTAAACAGTCTACAAGATTTGCATTTTACCTCTACAGTAGTAGAAACACATGTTGCTCGTTTGTGAACAGATGATAAATGATCTGTTGGGAATGAGGATGGTTTTATCAATTTTTCAAATGGAGTTCTATATCATATTGGTCTTCTTCTGTTATAGTGCGGACAACATTTGTTCCAAACACAGCTACTACTACTACCACCATTGACTCCAATAAAACAATAGTATATAGTATAGCGTAGCTGATGACAATGGGCATGCACTTAAACTACAATTATTTGTATATTGTGTGGTCCAGCGGTTGTGCTCTATGGCATAGTCGCATGATTTACAACAATACGTGCCCAAGAAGAGTGTTGGTGCAATTTTGACGGCAATAGAGCGAAAGTCACCCATTTCCACGTAGTAAATTACGTATACAACCACATGCTACGTAGATACTATCCTCCATGCGATGCTAAACCATTTCAGAAATAAGGGAAATTGGGCCTTCTTCTTACTATCATTCTCTCACTCGCTTGTTGGTTTACATAGTACATATTTTGCATAACTTTCAATTTGGCTTTCTTATAGTGTATGAATAACCAGGCTCCATTTTGCCAGAAAAACAACTGCCTTCGAATTGAATTTTCCCCGGTTGAAGCCCATATTCCTATAGGACAGGATTTGATGCACACAGCGAGACGGAGAACGAGTGGAGAGCAGAAAAGGATTCTGAAAAAAAGAACGTAGAGGATACTTCCTTTTACATAAGGAAAAGTTTCTCGTGAAATGACATAAGTAGTATACATTTCGAATTATAGAAGAAGCTATTTTGCCACTGAGTGTTATGTGGTATAGTAGTAGTGTTTCTTGTTTCCCTTGAGAGTTTTACCATCATTCTTTTTTTCTCGAGAGAAGCATTGCTGCGGCATTTCCTCTCCAACTTATGCCAAGTATCTTTAAGGCCTCTCTTGACCCTCAAGGGAGCTTTTTTTACATAACAATGATTGAAAAGTTTTTACATTAACTGAACATTTGTTGTCAATGCATCGAATTGTGGATTGCTGACTTTGGGAAAGAACCTCAATTTCTACCATCGTTTAAATATGATTGTCTACAAGCTCAAGGAAAAAAATATGTGCTAAATATGGAGAAAACCAAGTGCAGGATGGTCGCTCTTCGATATACAGGTGTAAAGCACATGTAGGCTCTCACTCTCTGGCAATACGAACTACCTTCAACAACACTCGACGGCGAGAAAGCTTTTTCTTTCTCTTCAGTCTACAAAAAACCGCGCCGTATAACTACTCACCACTGCGCTCAAAAAAAAAAGACGTAGAAAAGAAAGGCTTCTGGTTCCCGTAAAAATAAGTCCTCCAGAGACAAGCTTCGAAACAACAGCATATATTTGTGCTTTTTCGACAGAATTGTTTCCTCAATTGGGAACAATGCATCTGGTTTGAGGCACTTTTTTTTGAAAAGGTAAGTGACATATTGATTGACACAGATCACTATTGAATATCGTACTATACTACTACTGTTCGACTGTAGCAACATGTGGTGTATCATTCTCTACTACCTGACAGTTATTGAGTAACTTATAGTGTGTAATGGAAGAGAACCTGTTATATGTGATATTTTTCAAGTCATTCATTCGAAGAAAAGGGAAGCTGCATGACGCTGATTTAAGTTTACTGCTACGTGACTGTAATCTTTAAAAAAGTTCCGCTTTTGCTTCAAGTTTTCCGCCTTTCGTGCTTCAACGTGAAAAAAAAATTAGGCAATTTATAGTAGTGTGATGTGCTGGTATCTGCTGAAGACAACTCTCCATTGACTCAACCATCACGCTTTTTTCGACATACGTGACGTCGGTTTAACGTGTGGTCATTTTTAATTAAAAAGTTGGGTCCATTTTTTTCTCCTTCATTAATTCATTAATTCAAAACTCATTTGGCAAGTGATGATTTCGTACTACTATACGTGCATACATTCTACTATGCACGTGTCTACTATTTGTAGGTTAAGTAAGTATTACTATAGAAGCCTCAATCGTGCATGAAGAGAAAGATGCGATTGGCAACGTAATCAAGCAAAGAAAAAACTACTATATATTTTTGTAGCTTGTTTACGAAAGTCCAATGAAAAACAATCTCAGATGAGAGTCATATTTTTACTGTCTCAAGTGGGAGTCATTAATTAGCATACAAATAGTAATAGAACGAAATGTACCATGCACATCTCACCTCTCACAGACTTTCTGCATATACTATTGTAATGTCACTTTGAGAATGTCAACTCCAGAAGAATGTATGTTTGGTTTATGGGTGTCATGGTGGCAAACTATTACTTTCGCGGAGGGAAAGATAAATGTCAAACTTTTTTTATGTGGAACTTTTGCGTTAGAAAGAGATCAGCCAACTTTTTTGATGTAACAAATCCCTTCAACTTTTTTTTTTCAAAAAAGAGGAAAAGAAAATCTCGTTATCTCCTGCATCTTTTCGTAATAAGAGGAAAGCATTTCTGGGCAAAAAACACACAATAGTTTGTCACTTGCATTATTATAGTAATCCAGGGATTAAGACAGCATGTGTTGCAAAAGATCCTCACAACGCCACAGTTCAAGTTTGACAAAGCAGAGACTTTAAAAAAAAGGAGGGAACTTTCTTTTAATATTCCCTCTGCAAAAAGTTCGAACTGAGATACAAACACACACACAAATGTAAACTCAGAAAGTATATACTAAAGATAGACGTTCTCTGGTCTCTTGAAAGTAAGAGAAAAAAATCTTTAAATAAAGAATGTGTTGCATTAATTAACCTTCTTAAATTAAGTAAGCCTTTAATCTGGGAAGAGGAGATCCGAAAAAAAGCTTTCTCCAACAACAACAGCAAAGTTAATGTTGGTTCTCTCCGTGGCGTGTGATATCATCACCCTATATGCCAAGTCACGACTGAAGAAAATTAGTAAAAGACTCTTTTTTGTAAGTACATAGTATATTATGCAAAGAGAGTGTTACTATATAATATGTGCGAATGCCGAGTTGTTTATCCAAATTACCATGTTTGTTTTTCTTTGAAGCCATTTCTTAAAAATGCCCGGAATGTTATTGGAAAAACAGACTGAGATTTTTTTTTCTTTCGAATTAAGTCCATGTAGTAGCAGTGCAGTATGTAGTAGTTGTTTTCCCAACCTTTTTTCCCTTTTATCTGAAAAGGATTCCGTACTGACAATCAACTGCTGCCTTTGGAAATTCTGGTCACATTTAGTAGAGTGGAAACGACCATTGGTGTCTTTTCTTTAGGGAGGCCTTCTTCATGAATTCAAATGGTAGAAAATTTGTGTTAACCGTTCCTCTTTGATTTGGCCTTGAAACTATATTAACTGTGTTGAGCTTCTCTTCTGTACTGAGTCTTCTGCTTCAGGGCTTTCACTGTTTCACTGCTTGTCAGCTCTTTATGAGTGTTTGTTGGCAGAAGTACAATCCACTGCCAATGACTTATATTACACTACAATAGAATGTTAGCACAGTAGTATTATAGTAGAAGCAGCTCCAGGTTTGCGTGACTAATTACTTGGCCCACTTCAGAATCAATAGCAATGTCACAGTTTCGACAATGTATTTCCTTTGATGTTCGAGATGTAATGTATGCGGTAGGAAAAAGCAAACAAATATCGTTTCACCAAAAATGGCGTTTCAGTGGATGTGTGTGTGTGTGTATCAAACTGTGTTATAAGCTCCCCTCCCATACGTTGCGTTCGAAGTTTTTGGACCGTGAACATCGCAGCCCAGCATCACTGACATGTACTACTACTATAGCATGTTATTAGGGTAATTTGCAGCATCTTAAAGCAACACTTTGAGAATGCACTTTCTTACATTCCATCCAGCAATGCTCTGCCCTGTCATTAATCTGTGTGGTGACATTTTGCAAATAATGAAGGGTTAGAAGTAGAATTGAGAGCACCTCAGAAACAACTTTGAAAAGAATTGCGCAGTTTACATTTGATTCGAACATAGTATAAACTTTACTATACCACTTTCCAATGGTAGTAGTAGATTTTTATCCTTTTTTTCCGCGAATAAAGAATTGCAACTCGTGTGCCATTTGTGCTTGACAAAACTAATGTCCCACAAGAATTGCAATGCCTAAAAGTTTTTCCGTCCATAAGCATTCTCGCGCCAACCAATTGTATATGGCAAGACCTTCCATTGAAGGAAAATGTAATCTTTATCCACACTTATGTCGCGTGAGCTCAAAGTAAAAAAGCAATTAAAAGTGCATTAAAAGTATCGAGCAAACAAGGTGTACACAGCCACATGTTTTTTGAAGTTGAGCAGATTACTGCAGTTGCATAGAGAAAAGTTTTTGATTTGTGTAACGAAAGTAATTCCAAGGAGATAGGAGAAGGGAACAGAGAGGAGGTTTTTTTCTCAATCAGGCTTAATTACTTACTTCAATTAATATAGGTATCACCCATCAGCTTGGACATTATCACCATTAATTGCATGGCTTTTGTAGTAGATATGAAAAAACTCTTTTTCCGACAACGCCAACTGATTGGATTTATCCGTTGCGTAGTGATAGTAGTATAGTAGTTGTGGTATTTTACGTACCAGCAATATGTACGTAGTTGGCAGGTTTGTTACTTCCTCAGTGATGAGTCCCATGGGAGGTACCCCTTAAACGCACCTGGGTTGTTGTATAGAGTATAGTCTGATAATTTTTTTATCGGAGAAAGATAGTACTATATACTGTACTGTGTTGATAAGTACCATTTCAAGTATCTGTTCCGTTAAAAATTGGAGTCAAAAATATTGATTTTCCAATTTCTCTATACATATTTCACCTTTGGTATGGTATATAATGATAGGAGGCCTACTGGCGGAGCATTGAAAGAGGAAAACGATTTCATTTCGCTGCTGCATATTGGAATTTTGCCCTGAATTTCATCTCGTGAAAGAAAAAGGGGGTTATAATACTTAGACTGACATCATTGTGATGAGAATTACTTGAGAGAGTAGCACAACTGTCTGTAGAAAAGTTGCAGATTAGGGCCACATGTTACAGCTCCCATGCGGCCGTGTAATGACTATAATGTGTCTACCCCTTGATGGTCTTTCACTGTTGTCTTTGACTTTTGAGAGGAACTCTTCAAAATTGACAGTCGAATCTATTGCCAAATTGCCCATAACCTCTCATCGAAATGAAAGCCTATTTCGAAATCAACCATGAAATGGCTTTTATACGGCAGTAAGAGAAAAGGTTCCTTGTGAAAGGCATCATCACGCAAGCCTTAAATAAAAGGATTTACGTAATTACTCTTCTTTCATAGCTTTACAATAAATCAATGGGTTTTTTTCTTCTCTTTTTAAAACGTCAAGAGGCCCTTTGGACCAAATTGGTTTTGTATGGCAGTAGGAAAGAGAGACTTGAGAGCTCTTGTTTAGGTGGCCTCAAGAGGAACCTGTCACCTGCTGTAAGTGGTCTTGTCCAATTGGGCTACAACAAAAACTTTCAACAGAGCTTTTTTTCGCAGAAAAGAGATTGAATATTGCCTATTTTCACGTGAAGAATGACCCAAGCAAGGTTTGCCCCTTTGTAATTGATGGATGCAGAGAAGCAAAGGAGAAGAAAGCTGTTTTGGAAGGCCCAAGATTCATGTAATGTTTTTGGGGGCACATATAAATTTGTTTCCTTTCAGTGGTGGGAAGAAGAAGAAAAAAAGAAGTGTGCGAAATTATATTGCCTTTCTCCATCTTCATTTATGTTGAAGGCTGTTTATGGTAAAGGGCTGGGGAAACATATGAGGGACCCCTCAGATAATGATGACCTGTACCTGACTTTATTTATATAAACACACGTGCGCTCTTGTTATGAGTAGTACCCAACAAAAATGGAGATCCACTATGCTCAAGTCCCAAAAGTAACACAAACATTACGTTTTGTAGGGCTCTTAAGGGCTTTCCCAACTACACCGTGTATCACCTTGCCACCAATAATTCTGTAGGAGGAAGAGACACCGCACACTACTACTTATAAACTACTTCTTCTGCTGCTGTTCTAATGGTTGCCTGTTGCAACATTTCGGATAAATGTATGTTATTACTATACTACTGATGTAGTGTAGTAGTGTCGTCAACTTTTATTGACTCAGATGAGGAGGACTTTGAAAAGTTTCTCTGTTTGTAGTGGCAAGTTGATACTTAAGTGTCAGGCACGGGATAAGGTTTCTTTTTTAAAGAATGCAAGTCCATCTTTTAAGACAAGCTTATTGCAAAACTTTTTTGTACACGTCCCAGTTGACCCATGAATTCGTTGCAGAGAGCACATGTCAGAGAGTAATCTAGAATTGAAAAAAGCCTGCCCTTGACGTCTTTTCTGGTGCAACGTGCGGAAAAATAGCTGAAATGACTGCCATAAAAATTCTCTCTCCCTCTCAAAGAACTTCTAAAAACTGAGGGGAATGTTATATACCCTGGAGACTCACCTCGAG